>PVKA01011826.1:0-59574 GCA_004027165.1 Ctenomys sociabilis | reverse complement strand
GCACTGAGCCAGACCCACTGCCTTTTTTTAATTTTTTACTTTCAGACTAGGCTTGAACTTGAGATCCTCCTGCCTCAACCTCCCAGAATGGTGAGATTACAGGCTTGGGCCCTCATGCCCAATTCTGACTGCTCTTTTAGCTCAAGCTAAACTGCTGTTATTCTTACAGGCCTGGATTCTTCTGGACCAAAGGGAAGTTATTTGGGAGCGCGTTGCTCCCAGTTATCTGACAGTGATCTACAAGTAAAAAGTTTTCCTAAAACTTCCCTGGCTCTCTTACTAGAGGTCTTACAGTTGCTTGTGTACAATACTATTAAGTGTAAAATAAATCCCTGGTCCACATGCCACACGGGCCCCACCCCCAGGCCTGCTGAGCAAGCCACACATGCCTATAATTCCAGCACTGGGGAAGCTGAAAACAGGAGGATCACTATAAGTCTGAGCTTCACAGTGAGACCCTGTGCCAAATACATAAATTTAAAAAAAGTGTAAAAAATTATTTAAAGCTCTAAAATGTTTATTTTGCAACTCCCAAGTAAAAGCAGGCTGAGTTCCCAGGTAAGGCTATGGTATCAGATGGGATACATGGTTCCAAGAGTTAAAAATATCTTACAATAGTGACACGTGTACCTAGGTTTATAGCAGCAGAAATCAGCTGAACTGTGGAATAGCCCGTATGCTTACTGACACACAAGTAAATAAAGAAAAATGTGGTATACATACATGGAATATTACACAGCTACAGAGAAGAAGGTTCAGTCATTTATAGAAAAATGGACAGATCCTGAGACCATAATGATAATCAAATTACATTAGACATAGAAGGGTAAATATAGTCTAGTTTTGCTTCCATGAAAAACCCACAATACAAGGGATCAAAAAATGATCGAGTTATGATACACATGTGTACTAACTCCCCAAAATGAGTTTAATTATGTATTACAAAGAATAAAAAAATGAAAGATTAAAAATAAGCATACAGGCTCTCCTAAGGAGGTTGCTCTGCTCGCTCTGTGTCCCTCCAATCGCGGTGGGGAAGAGGCCTCCGGAACTCTTGGAACCATGTGTCCCATCTGATACCATAGCCTTACCTGGAAACTCAGCCTGCTTTTTCTTGGGAGCTGCAAAATAAACATTTTAGAGCTTTAAATAATTTTTTACACTTTTTTTAATTTATGTATTTGGCACAGGGTCTCACTGTGAAGCTCAGACTTATAGTGATCCTCCTGTTTTCAGCCTCCCCAGTACAGGTTGCTGATGAAATACATCACATTTTTTATGATATGAAAGTTCGGAGATGCTCCATACCAGAGGAAATAAAGAAAAGCAAGAAGGCTGTCGTTTTTTGTCTCAGTGCAGACAAAAAGTGCATCACTGTTGAAGAAGGCAAAGAGATCTTGGTTGGAGATGTGGGTGTGACCATCACCAATGCCTTCGTGGGGATGCTTCTTGAGAAAGATTGTCACTATGCTTCATGTGATGCAAGCTTTGAGACCAAGGAGTCCAGGAAAGAAGAGCTGATATTCTTTTTGTGGGCTCCAGAACTGGCCCCTCTGAAGAGTAAGAAGATCTATGCCAGCTCTAAGGACGCCATCAAAAAGAAGTTCCAAGGCATAAAACACGAATGTCAAGCAAATGGGCCGGAAGACCTCAATGGGGCTTGCATTGCTGAAAAGCTGAGTGGGTCCTTGATTGTAGCCTTCGAAGGGTGCCCCATGAGGCATCATTCCAGTGCCACAGCCAAAAGCTTCCATGTTTAATGTTACCCTCTTGCTCAATAAGTAAAGAAAATGCATTTACGCCAGGGTCTCACTGAGGGGAGCTGTCTTGTCATCTTCGAGTAAAATATTCTATAAACCTGTGCAAATGCAGCCCTAAATAAACCTAGCATCCAAAGTATAATTAGTGTGAAATGAAATTCTCCCTCACCAAATGCCTGTCTTTTTTTTTTTTTTTTTGGTCTTTTTGAGACAGAGTGTCACTATGCAGTTCAGGCTGGCCTTAAGCTCACTTTGTAGCTCAGGTTGGTCTCGAACTCAACAATCCTCCTGCCTCAGCCTCCCGAGTGCTGGGATTACAGGCATGCGCCACCACGCCCAGCTTCAAATGCCTGTTTTGATGAGTTGACTTACAAAGATTTTTGTTAAGCTCAGGATTTTTAATAACAGTTCACAAAACAAGAGTAGCAGCCATATGAAGAGAATGGTTCTGTCTTTCCTTAATTTCAACAGTTACTGTTTCTTTTGCTTAGAGAATTGATTACAATCTGGTTACAATTTTGGCTCAGAATTGTTTCTTGACCCAAACAATGGGATGTTCTCTAACAGCACACTACCCCGCCAGCAGCCGCAAGCCCTGGGCAGCCTCTAGCCCTCCCTGCCGCTCACTGGAGCCTGCCTCAGAGTCACACCCCTGTGATTCTCACTGATTGTGAAGCCCCCGCCAAGGGCGCAGCACAGGAGGGCATGGCTGTCCCCACACCTATGAGTCATAGGTCACCCTGCATGGTGGCGTGGCTTCAGGAGATGGGATGTCTAATTCTAGTGCAAATCAGGGCTCAGCTGTAGTCACCTTTCTAGTGAAAATAATCACCGCCCAGGTAGGCTAGGACACCGCGTGCCTGTGGCTCCCTCCGAGCTGCACACCCAGTGCATGTGATGGCAGGGACCTGAGTGTCTCCTCGGGGGTCTGGGAGAGCTTTGATTCCTAGAGCAGTCTGTGACTTGTGTGGAGTGGAGAGCTGTGCCCAGTGACATGCAGATGTGATTGTCCTCAACCCCACAGGCATGACGCTTGAACAAGAGAGAATTGCACAGTTGACCTTAACAGTAGCAGTTACCGGCTCTATATAATAAAGGAAGCATTTTTAACTTCAAAAAGAGTGAGCATACATGAGTCCCAGGGGTCAGGAACACTCCCCGCCCCTGGTTGTCATCTACCACTTGGCCAAGCTTCCCTCCTCAGGCTTCCTGACTCTTCCAGAACAGTGACTGCAGACACGCTCAGATCAGCCCATATTCCCTGGCAGCTAACTGGCGGCATCTCTGTCCACGAGAATATTCTGCAGTGTCCCCCAGTACAGGGGACCTGGTGAGCTGATGCAGCAGGACCTGGTGAGAACGAACAGGGCAGGCTACATGATCACCTGGTGTCCACAGACTGTAGATCCCTAACTTGTACGAGATGCGGCAAGAGACAGTCTCTTCATCCTCACTCATGTCACACCCCAAGAGTGGCAACCAGCAGGACCACACAGATGGAGGCATCTCTGGCCGAGAGAGTGCAGTACTACAGCCTTAAGCAGTGCCAAAGCTGGCCCTTTCCTGGGGTCCACTCTGTGCTGCATTGAGTGCCATCTCTATTGACACAGGTGTTTTGGTTTCCTCCAAATTCCCAACCCAGAGCTCCCTCCCTAAGGCAGAAACAGAAACTCTTAACTTTCCTGGTCTGTCCTCTTGGAGCTGATGATCAAGAACTTCTCCAACCCACCTTGTCTGAAAGTAGATCATAGGACCACTAAGCCCATTTCAGAGGGGATCCTGCCATGTACCCGGGAAGAAGAAGCACTTCCCAGAAAGCCCAGAAAGAATCTGGACAGACCCCTTTGCTAGGTCTCTGCCTTGTCTATCCCATCAGGCCCATTACTCCCCTATCTGCACATGCAGCACCCACACTTAAGTGGTAGGGCCAGACTTTGTCTTGGAGACTTTATGATTTCCAAGCTTATCAACTTTTAGAGGCGGCTCATGGCCGGGATGGTGGCACATACCTGTAATTCTAGCACTTAGGAGGCTGAGGCAAGAGGACTGCTTGTGAGTTCAAGGCCAGCCTGGGCTACAGAGTGAGTCCAGGCCAGCCTGAACTAAACAGTGAGACCCTGACTTAAAAAAAGAAGAGAGGGGGAAAAGGGGAGGGAGAGACAGGCAGGAGCCTCAGGCCCTGATCGTCTGACAGACCCTCCTTGGGGAGAAGGGTGTCACTGTGTCCAGATTTCCTCTTTTTATAAAGACACCAGTCATACTGGGTAGGAATCCACTTTAAAGACCTTCAGCTTGATTACCTCAAGGGGAAAAAAAACCCTACAGCTCCAAATAAGATCACATTCTCAGGTACTAGGGATTAGGATTCAACATATATTTTGGGGGGCAGGATACAATCTAAGCCCTAAAAAAATCTCCCTTCTGATCTATCCATGCCCTTCCTGACTGTGTAACACGTCCACATCACTCTGCCCTCCACCCCCACCCAGCAAAGCCTTCATCACTCCAGAGTTGACACTAAATCCACAGCCTCAGCCCAGGTACCCAAATCTCCACACGTGCCCAGTCCCGAGCACAAGGACCGCACACCTGGGCTGCAGCTTCTGCGGAAGGAACAGCAGCTCCCTGCCCAGGGCAGCTGTCACATCCAGACATCTCTCTTTGTCACATCAGAGAGGTCATAGTTCTGAGAAGCAGCTTCCCCAATGCTGCCCTTTCAGAGAAAATGAAGAGGGGCGGTGCAGCCGGCCAGCTGCTTCCATCTTGCTCGAGCCCCATGAGCCAAAGAGTGGAGCCCTTTGTGCTTTCTGGTGAAGAATTAAATAAATCTCTTGGAACTGGTGATTTCAGAGTTAGAATTAAGTTTTTCTTCTTTTCTAATCATATTTCTCTTTTACCCACTGGCTGTCTTCATTAATGGTTATAAAGAAGCCCTGGTGTCCTGAACCACAATGGGAATCGCAAAAGCTATCACAGTGCACGCAGAAAGGCTGCCTTGGTGGCAGTGACAACCTTCCCTTTCCTTTCCCCCTCCTGCATGAGGCTGAACAAGCAAGTAAAATCCTCAGCCACCTTCTCTGGAGAGCAGCCTCATCAGCCCGGTAAGAGAAAGAGCAGGGAAGAAAGCAAGGAGGAGACAACAGGATTTGCGAGGAGATTCCGAACACCATTGCAGCAGAGAGAAGAAAACTGAGTGAGCACAGGCATGACAAGGCAGTGAAGACATGAAGGAGAGACTGGGAAAATCTACAAGGAGGGCAAGGAGAGAGGGGAAAAAGGAAGGGAAGATCACACATTATTACCACTATCTCTGGTGGCTTTGGAAAAAGAGCTGGTCTAGCTGGCGTCTACAGCTCCTGGAAGAGGTTCACCCCTCTAGTGCTGGCTGGGCTCCCTCCCTGGGCACTGCCACCTCAGACCCATGGCTGCCCAAAGAAAGATTAGGAATAGCCAGTGATGGGTGCAGTGCCTACAAAGGTGCCATGATGGATGGGTGACCAAGGCTAGGACTCCCAGGGAGCAACCGTGGTGCACAAGGGCAAAAGGGATCCCAGAACAAAAGAGAGCTGTGTGGCTGTGCTCCCTGTTGCCAAGGAAGTGTCCTGTTTGCCAGCCTTCCAAGTGTTCCCTTCTTCAACCTGGACCTTTAGAGCCTGCTTGTTTGATCTGTCTTTAACATGTCTAAGCGGTATGGTCAAAAATTTTTTTGAGACAGGGTCTCACTATGCAGTTCAGGCTGGTCTTAAGCTCACTTTGTAGCTCAGGCTGGTCTCGAACTCACAACAATCCTCCTGCCTCAGCCTCCCAAGTGCTGGGGTTACAGGCATGTGCCACCACGCCCAGCTAAATGTTTACTTTATTAAAATATTACAGTAAAACACACTGCCATTAATCCCCCTCAAAAATCCTCCTCCTCGCTTCAGACAAACTTATCCTACATTCTGAAGCAGTTCTGGGAGCATCTTCAGTTGTACCATCATGGCTGCCTGGATGGCCTGAATAGATTCAGAATGTTCAGCTTTTATTGTCATCTTGACTTTGGAGAATAGCCAGAAATTGCAGTGTGACAGCTGGTGAATAAGGTGAATGAGAACACAACATAATGTTTTCATAAGCTTTCCTTTCTGGTGGATTGCACTTGGTAGTAGTATTTACTGTATTTTTGATCACTCTTTGCAAAAAGTACTCACAAAAGAGGACTTCCAGAACTGCTTCAGAAAGTGGCAGGAATGATGGGATAAGTTTGTGCAAAGCAACAGGAAATACTTTGAGGTAGATTAATGGTAGTGTATCTTTTATTGTAATTTTTTAAAAATTTGCACTGTATTTTTTGATCATCCACTGTATGTCTATAAATGAACTAGATTTTAATCTACATTTGACAGACAATTCTGGAACCTTCAATAATAACCAACACAGGGGTCACAGAGATAGCTCAGCAGTTTAAGCGCCTGCCTAGGTAAACTCAAGGATCTGGGTTCAATCCCTGGCACCACATGCCACACCAGCCCTGCCCCAGGCATGTCAAGCCAGCCACCAAGACCAGGGATAGTGGCACATTCCTGTAATTCCAGCACTGGGGAGACTGAAACAGGAGGACCACTATGAGTCTGAGGTATGTAGTGAAACCCTGTACCAAATATATAAAATTAAAAATAATAATAATAACAACAATAATAATAAGCCCAACCATCTCCTTCCCTGTGACCTCAAGTATATTAGAAAGCTTCCTAATGTCAAAAGTTATTTTTTAATTAGCATAGTAATATATATGTAATATATATATATATATATATATATATATATATATATATATATATATAAAAGTTTTGCAAGGTAAACTTAAGTGAGAGCATCTAACTTAAGAGTAAATTTTTTAAGCCGGGCGTGGTGGCGCAGGCCTGTAATCCCAGCACTAGGGAGGCTGAGGCAGGAGGATTGTTGTGAGTTCGAGACCAGCCTGAGCTACAAAGTGAGCTTAAGGCCAGCCTGAACTGCACAGTGAGACCCTGTCTCAAAAAGACAAAAAAAAAAAAAAAAAAAAAAAGAGTAAATTTTTTTTTCTTTCTTTTCTTTTCTTTTTTTTTAGATTTCCCTGAGGGGGTGCACCATTCCTGGAGGTACTGCAATACCAGATCAATGCACGGAGTGGATGGAGCAAGCTCCTATTCCATCTCCCAGCTCCAAAAATTCATTTAATATATTGTCCTTGGATAGAGGACATATCAGATATTAAACTGATAAAAACAAGTACTACACTTGATCTTAGCCAAAAGCCCGAGAAGCGATATTAACAGTAAATTTTTAAGATGCCAATATGGGAAGAATGTTTTCCCCCATGGTTTGAAGCACTTGTGGTTAGATTTCATTTCTTTCATTCATTCATGGAAGTGATAAGTATTTTTCAAAGGCTTAGTACTAGGCTAGGTGATACAGAGAAGAAAAAAAGAAAAAAGAAAAAAAAAAAGTTCACAGATCAAAGTTGGAGAAATGAAAGAGTCACAAGGCCAGCCAACATTTTGGCTCTAGCCTTTCAAGGTCAGTGAAGACTCAGGACATAGGAGAACCTGTACTGCAACATCATGAAACTCAGTTGAGCTCCAAATTTTCTGAACAAGGAGATTATGGAGCCACAGAGGAAAGGGATTGAAGTTCTATAGTGTGCCTGGGGAGAGTCACATGGAGAGAAAACTTTCTCTCAGGCTCTCACAGAGAGCAAACTGGTTAAGCATTGGCTGTGACTCATCCACATGGATGACACAGACAAAGGATCTACAGAATAAGGTACAGGACTGCAAGATAAACCCTGAGGGGACTTCACTGACCTCATAAGAAACATAAAGTACATGTGTTGGTCTTGCTCTATCTAGGTCTTAACCATCCAGTAGAAAAGTATAAAAATGAAGTATACATCGCGGGGCCATAATAATAAGTTGAGTTGTAAATGGCTATGGTCGACAACTTCTTCAGATAACTCACTGTTGTTGTGGAATGCTGGACTGTGTTGGATTGTGTCTTTGAGTTCAGGCACCTAGGTTAGTTGAATGACAGTGGAGTGCCCATCTTTGACAGGTGTAGACAAAGGAAGGGGTATAGAAAGGAAGAATCATGATGTGTGTGTATGGACAGTACAGTTGGGATAGATAACACCGTGCTTCTACGTAATTCCATGAGAGGCAAGATTTGCACTAATGGTGGTTGGAGGATATTATGTCAGCTTCTAGTACTATGGACAACCACTAGGAAAATAACAAGGTAGAAAGTATTAATTATTGAATCTTTGATGTAATTCAGGTATAAAAAATAAGATACGCAAACAGCCACACTCTATTTACCAATTAGAGACATACGGTATAATAATGTCTGTAAGTATAATATCATGCATGCACCTTCTATGATACCAAAACATTATGAAAACAGTTTGCAATGTATTAATTTATTAAATCCATCTTGTCAAGGTATCTTAAAACTGTCTCATTGATATTTATACTTCAATAAAACAAAAATAAAATAAAGAAAAAAAAAAGACGTGGTCTCTAACAAAGAGCTTATACTCCATTGGGGGAGAAGGACCAAATTCTTCCCCAG
Source organism: Ctenomys sociabilis (assembly GCA_004027165.1). Lineage (NCBI taxonomy): Eukaryota > Metazoa > Chordata > Mammalia > Rodentia > Ctenomyidae > Ctenomys > Ctenomys sociabilis. The sequence continues at coordinate 51,226 of PVKA01011826.1, read as the reverse complement.
TGGAGTTGGATTATTGGCCAAATAATCACACCTATATCAGTGACAAGTGTCAGAGAAGGAAGGGCTGTGAGAAGGTGTATCGCACGATCCTGGGGCTAGGTCACCGCTGAACTGAAGTTCAGAGAAATGGGAGGTGTGTGTGTGTTTGTGTGTGTGTGTGTGTGTGTGTTTGTGTGTGTGGCCTTTCAGGCAGATGGAGCAACCTATTCAAAGGCCTGGAGGGTAGGAGGGCTTTCCAGGAACAGAAATGAGGTCGTATGGCTGCCATCCAGAGAGCAGGGGGCTAAAGAGGGTACTAGCTAAATGGTTTAAATAATAGATCAGGCTTCATCACACACAGTGTGGAAGCTACTCAAGGACTGAGGACTTGTCAGCAAGTGGCTGTAAGCAGAAGGATGACAGGATCTGACTTGTTCTGCAGAGATCACTCTGACCACCTTTTGTAAAACGGGTTGGCAGTAAGCAAGCCTGAGTGAAATCGCCAGGTGGGAGTGAGCTCAGCAACCAGGTGAGAGTGTGGTAACAGGTCTAGGGGGAGAGGTGAAAATGCCAATGGCCTTGGTCCACTGGTACTATCCCCAATTTCACTGCAGAGATGGAAGGGAGGTAAGTTTCTTGGGTGGTTGCAAACCATGGAATGAAATGTTTGGAAGGGGAAGCTGCCTGTGCTTTAGTGGAAGAATTGCATTTGACTGATAGAACCTCAGACTGTGAAGGGATACTGAGACCACTCTTCTAGGAGCTGTAAAGTCTTCAACAGCTAATGGTCACACAGGATCTTGACCTTTGGAGGCCACACTCCTCTCTCTGGGCTCCACTTCCCAAAGATCTCACCTACAGGTTTGATTTCTGTCTCTTAAAGTCAAGGAGACAGATCTGCCCCTAGGATACCCTCTTGTCACACCTTCTGGTATGGTATTATTGCACCTGTGCTTGGACTTCCGAGTCCCTTTGATCCAGGTTGTGGGCCTGTTCTGGCTGGGCCACGCAGCAGAACCTAAGGTACCTGGAATTTCAGATCCTCTAGTGCTATTACCGTCACCTAAGATCACACTAGCTCCCCTGGTGACCTCCTTACACCGGAGTCCCTCTGGTGATTCACAGAGGCTTTTTATCACTAAGATCACTGCTGAATGGGTTCCCAGCCCTCACCTCCTGTGGTGCTGCCGGGCTAGGGCACAAGCAGAGTTCATTTGTATTCTCATTGAGTGAATCTTTCTTAAGACCTGTTTCAGTGAGACCTGATTACTATTACTGAAATCTAGTTAAACATCCCTCTATTCCTTGTCAATTAGTTTCTTAGCACCAGAGGATGAAGGGCAGAGGTGGAAAGGAAATGGGAAGGGTCTCCCCTTTATTTCCCCTTCTGTTTTCCAAACAAAAGGTACATTAGGACATTTAGACAATTTATTTTCTATCCCCAGTTGACAAAATATTTACCTTTCCCCACTTTAAAGAACTGAAATCTTTTCTGAAGTCTCAATTCTCACTCCACTCCAAAACCTAGCACATCACAGTGCCAAGGCAGCTGTTAGGTTTAATCTCCTGACCACCTCTAGATACATTCTGTCTCCTCCTGGGTCCTAGTGTTGGAATAGTACAGCTCTGTTTTTGCTCAAGCTCCAGAAATGAAATTAGGAAACATGTCTATCTGAACAGCTGCATCTTGCTGATTGTGGCTCTTCCCCAGCAAGTCCAACCTCAGCAAAGCCAGGTACAGCCCCAGTGCACCCTGAGGGGCATATCAGTCATTCAGTCGTGTATTCCACAAACACTCACAGAGTTTGCATCTAGGCTGTAAGAGTGAGAAATCCTAGAAGGTGAATTCTAAAAAGGATTTAAAATCCAGGTGAGAGATGAAAGAAAAATCTAGATACTGGCCTCAGGAAAGAATGTACAATATTTTTAAATAAGGACAACACTAGAGGACATTGTAATCAAAGGCCTCCACAGGTGGGGATTCCACGGATTCAAGAACTCAAAGAACGCCTTTGAGTTCTTCGGATTCTAATTTATGAAAATTCTCTGGGGCTGGGATTGGGGACCCAACATTGACAAAAGAACAACTAGGAGGGAGGAAAAGAAGACAAAAGGGATGAAAGCTAGAAACCAGGGAGGGCAAAGAGGAGAAAACGAAATACACCCCATGCACTCATCTCTGCCGGGGGCTGGCGCGACTTGTTTCAACCTGGCATCCCGCGCCTGGAACAAAGCGGCCGCGCGCGCGCGAGGTGCGGGGGCCGAGCGCCCCACGCGGGGCTGAAGCTGCCCACAAGGTGGCCCCGGGGTGGGGGACACCGACTCCGGCCCCGTCCGGCCCGGGTCTGGCTCGGGGCCCGGGTGTCCTGGGGTGCCCTGGGAGCCGCCGAGGTTCGGACCCAAGCGCCCCGCCGCAGCCGCGCGCTCCCCACCTGCTCCCTCCAGCTGACCCCGCCGCAGGTGAGGGCGCGGCGCGGTGTCACCTTACCTGAGCGCAGAGGGTCGTTAGGAGAAGCCATGTGGGCGGGGAGAGGGCAGGCGGGCACCCGAGCGGAGCCGGGAGGAGAGCGGGGCCGCCGGTCCGGGAGGCACCTCCACGACTGCGCGCCGCCTCGCCTCCTCCCGGGCTCCCGCGCCTTCCTCGAGCTCACTTCCTGCTCTGGCAATTAGCAAAGCCTCCCCTCGGCGTCTCCCCCGCCTCCTGCTGTGGAGCACCCCAAGCGCGCGGCCCCCTGGCGAGCGGCTCCCACCGCGGCCCCCCGCGACCGCAGCCAGGGACCCCTCCAGTGCGACCCAGTGGCCTCGGAAGACGGCTGCTGTGGCGCGCGCACGGTGGCTCTTCTGGCTCCCCGGTCGCGCCCTCGGCGGAGACACAAGTTCGCTCCTCACACAGGCCTGGACCGAGACGCCTGCCGGCGATCTGATATTTAAACTGTTTCCTAATCTTGAGGCGGACCTCGCAGCTGCATGATGGCACACGCTAATACTTCACACAGTATTTTGATGTTTCTTTGGCTTTAGTTACTGCCTGACCTCCAGGGTGAGAGTTACACAAAGGAGCGGGAAGGATCGCTCTGCACACGCTCATTTAGCCTCTCAGGGGAAAGAAAAAAGCTTTTGGTTTTCTTAGAATTGCTGCATTAACTAGTCTTTCTTTAAAAAATTAAGCTTTAATTTCAGCAGATTTTAAACCTTTTTGCTTATGAAGATTATATTTATTATTTCTGTATTTGTAATCAAGCATTATATGAAGGTCACAGGTAATTTAAATAATATGAATCTCTGAAGTGTATTCAGTACTCTGTCTGCTTTCATACAGAGGAACAGAAAAGTAAAAACTTAAGAGCAGTAACAATAACAGTATTTAGTGTGCAAAGTCATCAGCACGTTAGCTTACAAAGCAAGTGCACGTTAGCTGACACAAGTAACTGGCCACAAATCAGCTCTGAAAAATGCAGGCAAAGGTCTACATACCCTCTCAGCCACCCGGAGGTTGTTTTGTGCCTTTATTCAGTCGTTCTGAGGTCTATAGCAGTCTTGAAATTGGCTTCTTAATCTCTGAAATAGTCTGTGGAAGAGGCAAGAAGTTCAGGGAATACGTAAGAAGCTCAGAGCAGGGGACCTAGCTCAGTAGAATAAGCACCTGCCTGGGAAGTGTAGGGTCCTGAGTTCAATCCCCAGTACCAGAGAAGAGTGTGCTGGCTGTGTGTGGGACCAGAGCAAAACCTTGTAGCCAAAACCTCACAACTCTGGGGAATTCGTGGTGGGAGAATGAACTTCCTGTGGTCTGCCTTCAGATAGGAAGAGAAACTTTACAAAAAGGTATTCTCCCTTAGAGGCCCTTTTGAGGTTTGGTTTGTGGTACTATCATGATGGAATTATTTCTGAGGTTTGGTTGTCAGGAATTAGACATCAAACTGGGCGATCTTGTCAACACAACTTCAGTTGTGGCTCTAATGCTGGCTTGCTTTTCAAATCCCTGAACCACAAGTTATTTTATTGTGCCTATTCTTCATTATATCACATAGAAGATGGTGTTAGAAATGCATGCTAATTTTTCAGAGAAAGAGTGCCTCAGTATATGACTCAGTATTCTTTCATGTCATTTCCTGCTGACAGCAACTATCACCATTTATTTTTCATGTATTTGTGAACTATAAAATGCAATGCAAATGGCAATTATTACTTTTTTTTTTTTTTTTTTTTTTTTGTCTTTTTGAGACAGGGTCTCACTACGCAGTTCAGGCTGGCCTTAAGCTCACTTTGTAGCTCAGGCTGGTCTCGAACTCACAACAATCCTCCTGCCTCAGCCTCCCGAGTGCTGGGATTACAGGCATGCGCCACCACGCCCGGCTTAATTATTACTTTTTTCAGTTCACAAAAAAGTAATCTTAAGATAGTTCTCATTGGCCAGAGTTTTCATACAATCTATTTATTGTCACTTTCTGTCCTTCAATTTTCAATTCTATTGCTGACAGTGAATGTTTGAAGACCTACTGAAAGTGGACATTTTCGGCATTTCCTAATATTTCCCTAAAACTCAAGAAATCTTGCAATCCCATTATAAGTTCTTTATTCCCCTTATTTCACTGCTCTTTGGTATTCAATTTTCCTTTTCTTTTTTTTTTTTTTTAAGCCATTGTGTAGTTCATCTTTATTAAAGCAGCTTAGTTTCGGCCCTCACTAAGCCAGGATGATATCAGCCACTACTTTACTTTCTTCATGGGGCTTTTGTAAGGATAACATGAAAGAAAATGGCAAGTCTTTGCCAAGATGTCTATAGGGCCATCTTTACTTCCTTGCCCAAAGGAAAGCTTCCCCTAGGCTTCTGGGGAAAGAAAAATGCTTCTCTGGGATAAAGAGTTGCAGAAGAGCTAGGTGCAGTGGCTCATGGCTGTAATCCTGGTTACTCACAAGGCTGAGGAAGGAGTCTGTCAAGTTGGAGGCCAGCCTAGGTAACTTTGAAAGGACCTGTTTTGTTGTTATATGAAATATTCCTGAAAGGCTTAGGTCTTTGAACCAGATCCTCAGTGTAGCAGTGTTCAGAAACAGGGCCTGAATAAAGAAAAATTTTAAAAAAGGAAATGGGGCCTAGCGAAGTGACTGAATAGTGAGATGCTAAGCTCTTCAGTGGGTTAACCCACTGAGTTCATAGCTGAATATGCCACTAGGAAGTGGATCCTGTTGAGGGAGTGGGTCACGGGGGCTTGGAGGTTATATGCTGTCCTCAGCCTCTCCATCTCTCTCGAGTTCTTCCTGCTATTTATATTTCAGGGCTGCCTGGAGGTGAGCAGCTTTCCTCTGCCATGTTCTTCTACATATCTGCGCATTCCAACAAGATGACACTGAAAATTATCATAATGGCTGGGCATGATGGAGTGCACCTATGGCTCCAGGAGGCTGAGGTGGGGGGGGGGTCAGCATGAATTGGAGGCCAGCTTGGACTACATAATGAATTCAAGGCAAGCCCATGGCTGGGAGTGAAGTGATGCCATAAGCCACAGGGCCTGCAGCAGGTAGACAAAGGCAGGTGAGACAGGGTACCAGAGCGAGGGCTTCAACCTACAGCAAGCAAGCCAACAGGTAATTGCAGGGAAAAATAGAAATGTTAAGTGACCAGCTGTCAGAAATTTTGTGCTTTCTGGGATTTCCAATTTCAATTCTTAGCCATGTGAGCCTTCATATTAATTCACTTCCTGTTTTGTAAATAAGGTCCTATTGGTCCATTCATTTCTTTAAGTTTTCCTATGAATAAAGACAGTTGTTTTCTTTCCACTGTGGAAGCCTCATTCCCCCTCTCCCCATGCTTTGTTGCTGATCCTCAGCAGGAGAAGTTTTAATCTTTCACTATTACGTATGATGTAGGTTTTCCTAAGAAGCAGTTTTCCAGGCTGAGGACGTTGGCTCCTGGCCCTGGTTTGCCGAGAGACCTCATATGCACGGATGCTGACTTTTGTCAAATGCTTTTCCAACATCTACTGAGATGGCCAAATGCTCCCTATGCTTTCTGTCAGGCCTGGCTGCTTCTCCTCAGGACAGCTGTTTTGCTCCCCAAAGTTGCCCTTTTCATCCTGTTGTTGCAGGAAGCAGAGTTAGACAGAAATATTTTTAGGCAGTCAGGTAGGGCCAGGCCCTGGAAAGAGATAATTCAGGAATCAGGATGTCTACAACTCTGGGAATGACTAGTGGCTCCTGCTGTGAACTGGACCTGTATGAGTTCATGTTCTCTAAAACCGAAGAATGAATTTTAGGAACAAACAGAGGTTATGAGCAGAATAGATTTATTGAGAGAAAGAAAGCTCCTGTCCGAGAGAGGGACAGGAGGGGCTCCCGAGTGAGTAGTTCCCCTCAATTTTCCTTTTCTGAAAAGTGGGAGCACAGAACTGCTGGATTTGACTACGGGCCTGTCACTAAAAAGTTTTATCTGTCTTTAAAAAAAAAAAAGCTGTTTTATCCTAAGCAAGAAGCCCAAACACTGAGTTCATAAGAGTTCATAGGATTATGAAAATTCCCTCAAATTTAGATATTTTTAAACTAAACCGGTGAATGTCACATAGTAGGACAAACAAACCAGCTACCTTAACCCTTCATTCTTTCCTCAACTCCTTCTCTCAATTTAGCCTATCAAGAGAAGCACTTCTTGCCTTAGTACAAGGAATATTACAATACTTAATGAAGCACTGTACATGTTGTGGACCAGAGCTTTACAAATCATGGATCAGCAGGTTGATCAGTAGCATTCTTTAATGCAGAGTTTTTAACCTCAGCCCATACAGTGCACAAAACACCAAGCCCTGGCCAAACCAAAATAAGAAGGCCCTGACTCTTAAGAGTTTATATCCAAGAGGAATTTGTAAGTATTGCTTTGTGATACAACTAGAAATGAAAGTTCAAACTAGGAGGCATGAGTGTGGAGGATTGTAGGAGACACTTCCTGGTCCTCGTCTCAGTCCAAGAAACCAATATTTGTAATCCCAAAGTTATGTTATTGGAATCCCATCAAGTTGACTCCAATCTACCACTTTCCATGCAGCCCACGGCGAAAATGAGGACACTAAATTATATTTTTAATCATCGGGGAGTCAAGGGGCTCTAGGTCCAGCCACGAAGATGGCTTCCCAGAACCAAGAGAGTGACCCAGGGCCTCACCCGGTTTTTATTCAGTGAGGGAGTGGCTTGAGGACTGAGAATTGTGGGAAGTAGGTGACTACAATGAGTTGAGCTAGGTGTGGGGCCTACATTTACCTCTGCCATATGCAGAGAGGATATGCAGAGAGAGAGTAATCTGCATTATATAGTATTTAATGTTTTGGGAAGTCTAGGGCTTCAGCTTTGATGTAGTCTTTTAAGCCCCAGGAAGTCATAGCCTCTATCTCGAGGCTCAATCCCAGCTGGCAGCGCGGAGCATTAGCTCTACCATCCTGTCTCCACCCAGCTCACGTTAAGGAGCAGCAGGCTTACCAGGGAAACACGCATGCCACCTTCAAAGACTATCACCAGCACCTCAGCTAGACCAATACACATTGCTTAAGGCCAATTGAAGGATAAACAGAAGTCCTAGCCAGCTCTGTACATAACAATATGAAGAAATAGGATCAGACTCAGTCAAAATGAAGACAGTCGCTTTTCTTTCAAGGAGAGTTGCTCAGGTGGTCCCCCACAGAGGATGGCACAGAAGACCTGTGGAAGTAAAGCCACCTGATGGTTACTGCCTCAGAGGGAGACTTAGCCTCAGATATCCCAGGAAAATTCTCTGACCTTAATTCAGGGCTACAGAATTGTAGCCTTAAGTGTTGCAAAACACTGTTGATCTTGTGTCTTTATAAAAGAGTTACTTTTAAGAGGGAAAAAGGGTGATGTAAAATGTATTTAATTTATTATAGCCCATATTGCTTTTGTTCATTTTGCATCATTTCGGCTAATACTGTAGTTAAAGTTCTGTAATCTAAGATAAAAAGGTATGTTCTTTTTGTACTTTTTGTATAAGTGAACCTCACAAACCAGGCCTTGTCTGCCCAGCAAGGTCTGAGCTAAATAAACATGGCCAGAACTGCAATAGCAGTAAATGGGTTTAGAAATAGAGAAGATTCTATGTTGTAGAATGAGACAGCTCTCACAGATGAATTTACATGACATACTCTTATAGAGTCTGGTATCATGGAAAATGCCCAGTGAAAGTTACTAAATTTGTGCAGCTATTCATTTTTGGAACAGTCCACTGGTCATCTGTCACAGCACCCAAGACAATCGCAGTAGGCTTTTGCTGTCTTACTGTCGAAGTTCTTGTGTTAGTAACCCAGTTTGCTCCTGGGAAATAATTATCTCCCTCAGTTCATGAAATTAGGTAGTGAACAACATCACCAATGACCCATGACTTTAGAGAGTAGTGGATAATTCAATCCCACTCTTCAAAGACCAAGAAACCAGGTGATGCAGGGCCTCTGCTGGGGGTGAGGAGTAGCTCTTTAAATATCTAACTTAAGAGTACAAAGCTGACAATAGGAGAAATGAGGTAAAAAGAAACTCTCAGGGGGGTTCTGTATTATAGAGAGCCTTGAATTCCAGGCAAAAGCGTTTGAAACAAGTCCGTAGACAATAAGAAACCAGGAAGTGCACATGGAAGCATAAATTCAAGGTAAGTTGGGGGTAAAAAAAAAAAAAAAAAAAAGAAAGGGTTAGTTCCGTGAGACAGCAAGATATTATAAAATAACAGGAAATAAAGCTCTAGTATTGCTGCAATAAAAGTTCAAAACAAATTGATGGAACAGAACAAAATTTCAAGGCACAAACATACATATCTTTGTGGATCTTGGTCAATGGTAGAGGCATTTAAGTAGCAAAACAATATAGTAGTTTAAAAATAGTGTCATGACACTTTGCTATCTATATGAACAATATAATTTATGTCTCTTCTTCACCCAACACACAAGAATGTAAACCTCAACTAGATTAAAATTCTAGCTGTAAAATTAACTTTAAGATTATAAAAGAGGCCACAAGAGAATTTCTTAATAACTATGGTAAAAGGAAAACTTTTTTAAGGAAAAAAAAAATCAATAAGCATGAAAGAAAACTCTGATAATCGTAACCACATAAAAATTTAAGTTATATTCCACAAGACAACAATACATACAGTAAGGAGGGCTTGGTCAGAAAGCATTTTTCAGAGCAGGCAGCAAACCATGGGTTTATTTTATTTTATTTTATTTATTTATTATTTTTTCTTTTTGTCTTTTTGAGACAGGGTCTCACTATGCAGTTCAGGCTGGCCTTAAGCTCACTTTGTAGCTCAGGCTGGTCTCGAACTCACAACAATCCTCCTGCCTCAGCCTCCCGAGTGCTGAGATTACAGGCCTGCGCCACCACGCCCGGCTCCTACCATGGGTTTAATCACTAGCACTACAAAAGAAAAAAGATATCCAAACTTTTCAGTATTTTTTCCAAATAAAATTTAGGGGCTGGAGGTGTAGCCCACCAGTAGCGTAGTGTGCATGAGATCCTGAGTTCAGTCCCTGTACCACGATACATTAATTATAAACAATAAGAGTTCAATATAAAAATAAGTAGAAATTTTCTAGAAGAAATTAAAATGAAAAGATACCTGGGCCAGGGAGATAGCCCATTAGAATAAGCGCTTGCCTGGTAAGTGCAAGGTCCTGAGTTCAATCTCCAGCTCCGCAAAAAAAAAAAAAAAAAAAAAAAAAAACCTAACATCCAAACAATAAAAGAAATGCAAATGAAAATAGAGAGCCAATTGGAAAAAAATTTGAAAGCTTGCTCATATTCAGCTTTGGCAAGATTTCAGAGACATCAAGCCTCATATACCATAGGGTGTAACCCGATGTGGTCATATTCCAGAAGATTTGGACATATGGGTCTTCTCTAAGCAAGGTGCTGTGCATAGGAGTGATGGTTGTAACGTTCTTTGTAATAACAAATATCAGAAACAATCTAAATGTCCATAAATAGGGAAAGGATAAATGAGACATGGTATATATTAATGTTTTAGAGACATTAAAAAGAAAAAGAAAAATGAAAAAGCATTTAAGTTGCAAAGCACATGGGCAATCTTTCCAGAACAGCTACCTGTCAGCTTTGCTTGGCAGCCAAGACAAAGTAACAGGAGTCAGATTTGTTCTTCTGCCAAAAACAATAGCAACAAATAATCCAGACAAAACACATTAAAAAAAAAAAAACAGCATTTGAGGCACAGCATATCAAGTAAAGAAAGACAACGGTCTCTGGGAATTTGTACCCAAGCAAGGCAAATACTAGGATTGCTCCAGTTTACTGCCTTGAGAGATCTCCAAGGGGCACTGCAGAGAAAAGGACTCCAGCAGAGCCTGGGGAATTTTTTGTTTGAGGAAGTAGAACTGGAAGTCTGAGCAGACCAAGGCAGCCAGAAGGAGTAGTATGAAGACTGCTTCTAGAGCTTCTCAGAGGCCCTTGGAAGTCCTCAGGGAGCACTCAGCAGAATGCTCCTCAGTGGCTACATGCAAGTTGGCATAGGAAGATGGGGAAAGAGCTGCCTCCGAAGAGCAGGCTATTTCTCAACCAGATCGGAAAACAACTTTCTACTTAATGGATATCTAATAGCATCCACAGGAAGGTCTCGTGCCAGTGGTAGAGAACAGTTAGGCCCTGATTGAGCAAGCACTGCCCCAGTTCCACTCAAAAAAAAAAAAAATCTTAGATGCAAGAGTATTTGGGAGGATATTTGTAGGTTACATGAAGATACTTTTCCATTTTATCTGAGACTTGGGTGTTCACACATTTATGTACCTACGATGGGTTCTGGAACCATTCCTCTACATGTTCTGAGGGATGACTAAAAGCATTGAGGCATGAATTCTTGATTCCACTTAATGAATGTTACATTGTGACATATTAAAAATTATACAATAAACTAAACCAACCACTAAAATAATACAAACAGTAATAATAGCTAAAGTGCCAATAAGAGAAATAGATGAACTCAGAAGGAATATCATTTGGCAATTTCTTTAAAAATGAGATATACACATCTGATATGATCCAACCACTCCATTCATTTACCTAAGAGCAATGAATATATGTCTGTACAAAGATTTGTACATGGGACAGGGGAGATGGCTCAGTGGAATAAGCGCTTCCCTGGCAAGCGCAAGGCCCTGAGTTCAATCCCTGGTACCGCCAAAAAAAAAAAAAAAAAAAAAAAAAAGCAAAGATTTGTACATGAACATAAGCCCTAAAACCTAAAACTTCTGTAAGAAGCATAGGAGAAATTTTTGTGACTTTGGGTTAGGCAAAACCTTCTCCCAGAGCTGGGCACCGTGGAGCACACCTGGAATCCCAGCACTCCAGAGGCTGAGATAGGAAGATCGCAGGTTTAAGCCCACTCTGTGCAATTTAGTGACTTAGCAAGACCCTATCTCAAAAAAAAAAAAAAGTTGCTGCGACTGTATGTTAGTACACAGGCCCTACCTTCAGTTCCCAGTACTGAAAAAAAATTCTTTAGCCCAACACCAAAAGAAAAAAATACTAAATGAAGAACTTCAATTTTAAAACTTTTTCTTTTCTATAAAAACTATTAGTTTTATGGAATAAGTTAATATTCTGTCACTGTTGGAACAAAATATTTGCAAAGTGTATATCTGACAAACAGCTTGTATCTCAGCATAATTTAAACACCCATTAATGCTTAATTGTAAAAAATGAACAATCCCAACAAAAAAGGACAAAATGTTCAAAGAGACACTTCCCCAAAGAAAGGGGAAAATGAGCACATGAATAGATGATTACATCACTAGGATTTTGGGACGTTCCAGTTAAAACTATGTAATGAAATTCTACTTGACATCTACTAGAATGGCTAAATTTAGAAAGACTGACCACATCAGGTATTGGCAAAGGTATGGGGGAATTGGAATTTTCAGTCCCAATTGGTTAGAATATTAAAAGTTACACTGCTTTGAAAAACATATGATGGTTTCTTAGAAATGTAATATACACTTGCCATGTGGTCTTTCTATTCCAAGTCTTAAACAGGCTGTATTTATATAAAAACATGCACACAAATGTCTAATATAGCTTTATTTGTAATAGTTCCAAAGTGAAAACAACTCACATACTCATCAATAGATGAATGATTTTTTAAAAATGTAGTATGCTTTTAAAATTGAATATCTGATAGGGGCCAGGGAGATGGCTCAGTAGAATAAGCACTTCCCTGGCAAGCACAAGGGCCTGAGTTCAATTCCCGATTCTGCCAAAAACAAAAAAAAGCAAAACTGAATATCTAAGCAGTAAAATAGCTAGAACAGTATATTCCTTTGAATCACTTAACAACACAAATAAATACCATAATATTTATGCTGAGTGAATGAGGCCAGAGAACAAAAGTACTTACTCTGTGACTCCACTTAAATGCATCTACAGATATACAGGTACTATGATAGGAAGCCAACTGATGCCCAGAGTCGAAGGTGGTGAGGGAAAGCTGGATTGTATGGGGAAATTATGCAATTTAAGCACATTCACCATTTGCTTATATGGTAGTTTCATGAGTATATATCTATGGGAAAGCTTATCAAACTGTATTCTTTAAATATATGCAATTGATAGAATGACGATAAATCCCCTAGCTGGTTGGTCCCGTGGAGATGAAGGTTGAATCCAAAATTCTCATCCCCCTCCTCTTTTTTTTTACTTTAATATAGGTCTTAAAATATTGCTAAATTGCCCAACCTAGACTCAAATTTCTTATTTTCCTGCCTCAGCCTCTCAGAAAGCTAGGAATGGTTATTTCTGGCCAACACAGGAGAGACCAGGATCTTCCAAGAGCCCTTAGCTTTGTCTGTAATGTTATTTTTGTTTAATTGTTTTTGTACTTTTTTTTTTGTATTTGATAAATTAATACATTGCAAACTATTTTCCTAATGTTTTGGTATCATAGAAGGTGCATGCATGATATTATACTTACAGACATTATTATACCGTATGTCTCTTATTGGTAAATAGTGTGGCTGTTTGTGTATCTTATTTTTTATACCTGAATTACATCAAAGATTCAATAATTAATACTTTCTACCTTGTTATTTTCCTAGTGGTTGTCCATAGTACTAGAAGCAGACATAATATCCTGTCCAACCACCATTAGTACAAATATTGGCTCTCATAGAATTATGTAGAAGCATGGCGTTATCTATCCCAACTGTACTGTCCATACACACACATCATGATTCTTCCTTTCTATAACCCTTCCTTCATCTACACCTGTCAGAGATGGGCACTCCATTGTCATTCAACTAACTTAGGTGCCTGAACTCAAAGACACAATCCAACACAGTCCAGCATTCCACAACAATAGTGAGTTATCTGAAGAAGTTGTCGACCATAGCTCAACTTATTATTATGGCCCTGCAGTGTATACCTCATTTTTATACTTTTCTGCTGGATGGTTAAGACCTAGATAGAGCAAGACCTATATACTTTTTGTTTCTCATGAAGTCCCCTCAGGGTTTATCTTGTAGTCCTGTACCTTATTCTGTAGTTCCTTTGTTTGTGTCATCCATGTGGATGAGTCACGGCTAATGCTTGACCAGTTTGCTCTCTGTGAGAGCCTGAGAGAAAGTTTTCTCTCCATGTGACTCTCCCCAGGCACACTATAGAACTTCAATCCCTTTCCTCTGTGGCTCCATAATCTCCTTGTTCAGAAAATTTGGAGCTCAACTGAGTTTCATGATGTTGCAGTACAGGTTCTCCTATGTCCTAAGTCTTCACTGACCTTGAAAGGCTAGGGCCAAAATGTTGGCTGGCCTTGTGGCTCTTTTATTTCTCCAATTCTGATCTGTGAACTTAGGTTGTTAACCATCCAGAAGAAAAGCTGATTAGTATCCTCCAGCATATGCCATTCACTTTGGCTCATCTGACTCAATTGTTTTTAGTTGTTGTTCTACTTATTATTATTTTTAAAGAATACAGAATAGTGATAGAAGAAAACAGCATTATACATGATACAAGATTTCACTAATCAAAGTAATAGGAATCCAACAATGATTGCTGTATTATATGATGCTATGTGCAAATTCGTTTTTCAGATTACTGGATATATAAGTTTTGTTTTTAAAAAAAAACAATAACTAAGAAGTTAAGAAACTCAGGAGAGGAAAAAAATCAGAGTAAAAACAAATATTGTAAGCATTAACTGCTCTTTTATATATTCATATAATTGGAATTCTCAAAGTAGAAAGGAGTAGGCAATAAATATTTAAAGATTTAAAATTTCTGAATTTAGTTCAACTTATAATACCACATTTCCAAGAAAAATGAACCTTTTGCACAAGAAATTTAAATAAAATCATACCAAGATACACAAAAATGAAATTGTCCAAAACTTCTTATTATAAAGAAAAAAATTGTTAAAACATATACGTAAAAATATTAGTTATGGAAGAACAAAATTAAATAGCATCTTATTCCATATTAGAAAGAAAAAAAAAGGGACAAAATGTGTAAGAAACTAGACTAATTAAAGGACTCAAAGAAAACAAAAAGATCTTTGAATTTTTTACTTAGCAAACATACCTTTGAAAACTAAAAGTAAAATATTTTCTAGTTATACAAACTTGAAATATTTTAATATCTCCAGACATAGCATACAGGAAATAATAATTCAAAAGGCATGAGAAGTTGCAGTATGCTCCTGGATGAATAAAGAGCTCTCAAAGTGATAGTTATGCAAGTCTATATAAGATATATTAAATGAACCCTTAATTAAAAGATCACTGAAGATTTCTGTGAAACAGTACCAATCTTATGTCAGGTTATTCACGTATTTTTTTCATATATATGCGTGTGTATGTGTGTATAAAAGACAAGGAAGAAGTAATATAAAGTCAACAGAAAATGGAAATATACTTTTTAAAGTTTCTAATACTAGGAGAAGATATCACATGATGTCTTAGACAAATTGTAATTCAAAGATGTAGTATAAATCTTAAAACAAAAATTAAGATTAAGCAATATTCAGAAAATTAAATACTAATTAAAAATTAAATGTTTCAAAGCAATTGAACTAAGAAAACATTTTCATGATAGTAAAGCACTAAGAATAAAACATAAGATAATATTGGAATGACAAATAAATGACCATCACTTCTGACAGTTTGGGGATAGGATATTACACAAAGTTCTAGTGTGTTGTGAACATGGATAATGACCATGACATTTACTGTTGGCCATGTGTCACTTGTGGGACTGAGTTACAGCTATTTCCTTGGAATCCACCCTGTAAGTCCCATATGGAATCATGACCCATAGGGTGCAACAGAAGTCCATTTGTAGAGTGTGCTGATGGAAATATTTTGCTGCTGTACACAAAAGAATAACTGAAAGACTACTATTGTATACCCTTTATTGTTTGTTTGTTTACTGTGTTTTTGAGACAGGGTCTCACTATGCAGTTCATGTTGGCCTTGCACTCACTTTGTAGCCCAGGCTGGTCTTGAACTCACAAGGATCCTCCTGCTTCAGCCTCCCAAGTGCCAGGATTACAAATGTGTGCCACTATGCCAGCTCAATTTTTTATATGGACAACTTGTTTATGTGTATTTTATTTAATTTAAAAACATAATAGCAAACTTAAAATCAATCTTTCACACGATTTACATAGTGATGTTTGCAAACATTTATTGTCTTGAAATTTTTTCCTTCATTTTGCTCATTTTCTAGACTATGAGCTCTTTAATGAAAATAAAATAATAATTGAATTTTCCCCATTTTACCGAATAGGTTATAGACAGCATATTTTGAGTGATTTCAGAATTTTCCGATGTTTTTACACATTTAACATTTCACCCCTACATGTCACACTATATTGGTCCCTTTTAAAATGCAAATAGTGAAGCTGGCACACCTGTAATACTAGCATTGGGCAGACTTAAAACAGGAAAATCACTCTGAGTCTGAGCTGTGTAGTGAGACCCTGTACCAAATACATAAAAAATAAAAAGTAAAGTGTAAATAGTCTTACTCTATTACCATTTTGTTCTAACCAGGTTTTCCTTAAAGAGCATGGCAGGCAGCCTTATCCACGAAGAGTGAAAGGGCACTAGAAGCAGGAGATGCACAAAAGGACGGTAGGGGGCGCCAAAGACAAATATGTACAGCGTTAGCTGCTCAGAGGAATTCAACCCACTGCTGCCCATAGCAGCATTTTATATCTGTACCAGCAAGTGACACGTGATGCCTTTGCATGAGAGGTTTTTTTTTTTTTTTTTTTTTTTTGTCTTTTTGAGACAGGGTCTCACTATGCACTTCAGGCTGGCCTTAAGCTCACTTTGTAGGTCAGGCTGGTCTTGAACTCACAACAATCCTCCTGCCTCAGCCTCCTGAGTGCTGGGATTACAGGCATGCGCCACCATGCCTGGCTTGCATGGCTGAGGAGATGGCTCAGTGGAATAAGTGCTTCCCTGGCAAATACATGAGAGAAATTTTACTATAGCTAAAACAGAAGGGAGGCTGAAGTTGTATACTGTGCAATATAATTTCTTATAGGTTGTAGAAAGTAATTGAGCTTTGTATAGTGATCATTCAAGCAGACATGCATATTAGAAATAACTATCTGGAGTCTTTGAACAGAAGTTTATTTATTTTTCCAAAATGGGGATTCTGCTATTCTGTCTAGGCTGGTCACCAACTCATAGGGTCAAGAGATCTTATCTTGTCAGCCTCCAGAATGCTGGGATCACAAGAATGAGCTAGGGGAAGAGGGTTGTGGCTTTAGTGATTTAAACAGACAGCTCCCAATAATGCTGTGCTTTTCTCAGAAGTTTTCCATTTCATTTGAAATCCTATACACTTCCGTCCCATGAATCCAATCATCAATATTATTGTTGTTGCTGCTGCTGCTGCTGATGATGATGATCATTTGTCATTTTTGTTGTGTGTGTATATTTGTGCTTGTGGGTTTTTTGGTTTTATTTGTTTGTTGTAGTGGAATTGAAGCCAGAGCCTTTGCACTGAGCTCTCCAGCCCACTTTTTAAATTTTTTGAGACAAGGTTTCACAAGTTGCTGAGATATCCAGGCAGAGTCTGAACTCAGGATCCTCCTGCCTCCACATTCGAGTGCTAGGATCACAGATGTGTGCTTCTGGGGACACCTGTCTTTGTTGTTCTATCTTGTTCTGTTTTTGGTGCTGGACATCAAACACAGAGCCTGTGACTGCTAGACAAATGCTCCAGCACTCACATCCCAGTCTGATTTAGATAGAGTTTGGAATTCAGGATTATTAGTCTGAATTTTTTTTTTTTTTCATTTATGTGTTTGGTACAGGGTCTCACTACGCAGCTTGGACTCATAGTGATCCTCCTATTTTCAGCCTCCCTAGCACTGGGATTATAGGGGTGTGCCACCACACCCGGACGTGGTTGGGGGTGGGGCTGGGGCCGCATGCAAGAGTGGGGTTCAGCACTTGCCAAAACAGGTGCTTAGTCCACTGAACTATGTTGCCAGCCCCATGGGTCTGAATTTTAAAGAAGAAAATTCTAAGGAAGAATAATTTTAACTGCGCAAAATAGTTGTTTATATTAAGATATAGATAAGAAATAAATAAGAAAAAATCCTTGAGTGTCCCAATGACAACAGAATGGTTGAATTATGGTACATTAATGGTGATCACAAAGACACATCAATACAACAATGAATAGTTATTTTTTCTTCTCAAATACTTAAAACTTTATAGTGGTAAGCATGTAGGGAGCTGGAACCTCATCACCCTAGCCTAGCAAGTGTAATCTAAACAAACTAAAAATCAGTAACTCTTCTTAGATTCACCAGTGAAGCAAAATCACAGGACTCACTGCTTTCCCCAACTAGAGAAACAGGTAACCACAGAGAATAGTGACTTATGGGAATCAGGCCTGCATCAGGAAAATCTGAACCATAATTAAGCTGCTGAACTGTCAGGCACTCGGTGTGATTGGGGCTGAAACAGAGAAATTCTAGAGCTGGGTTACATTTTTGAGTTTCACATACAAGAGCTTGACTAGGCTCACACAGAGAATATCAGAGAAAAATTCCCTTTGCTTGTGGCAAAGGGAAGAGAAAAGGGACTATTTTTAAATACACCAGAACATTCTATTCTTCTCAAGTTTAAAATTTTATTTAATTCTTTATTGTATTTTTATTTTTTTGGTGGAGATTGAACTCAGGCCTTTGCATTTCCCAGGCAAGCACTTATTCTCTGGAGCCGTCTCCCTGACCCCTTCAAGGTCAAAATCTTTAAATTTACTTCTTGAGATTATCTTGACTTTGGAGAGGAACCAGAAGTTGCAGGGTGCCAGGTCCAGTGAATAAGCTGGACAAGGACACAAATAATGTTTGGCACCATTCATGGCATTTTAGCCCATCTTCTGAAGAAACTCACACAAAAAAACTTTCAAAACCGCTTCAAGGGGCCAGGGAGATGGTTCAGTGGAATAAGCACTTCCTGACAAGCTCAAAGACCTGAGTTCAATCCCCGGTTCTGAAAAAAAAAAAAAAAAAAAAAAAAAAAACACTTCAAAAAGTGCAAAGGAGTATTGTGAGAGATGTTAATGGTAATGTCTTTCACTGTAATACTTTTTTTATTTTTATGTATGTAAGACAGCATCGACAGGGTCTCACTACATGGATTGGACCCGGTGATTCTCCTGTTTTCAGCCTCCTAAGTGCTCACTCATTACAGGTAGCAACACTATGCTCAGTCTCAATTACAGTCTCAGTGTGCCTCGGGGGTGGGGTTGGCATGGCATGCTGGGGATCAAACCCCAGACTGCGTCTGCCTAAGAAGGCACGTTAGTCCACTGGCCGGCCCTTATAATAAATTTTTTAAATGTAAATATTCACCCTATCAATCACCCCTTGAACTAATATCAGAAACAAAAGGGGACATTAGTACTGATCCCATGGAGATTAAAAAAATAATAAAGGAATAGTTAAAGAATTTTTAATAACCTAAATTCATTTAAAGTCCTAACTGCCAAAATTCAAACAAAAAAGAAATAAAAAATTTGAAGAACCCTATGGATACCAAAGAAATTGAACTAATAATTACAGCTTTCCAAGCCAAAGCATCAGGGCCAGAGGAGCTCACTAGTGAATTTTACCAAGCAGTTAAGGAATGAAACCATACCAAATCACCGCAGTCCCTCCCAGGAAGTAGGTAGAGAGGGACTAATTCCTAACTCTTTGGATGAGGTCAGTATTAGCGTAATATCAAAACCCAATAAAGGTTATAGAAAATCAAAGACCAATACAAGAAGTCCTTGAGTCGCAAACTTCCCCAAACACAGGTGGGCCTTTCATTGAAAACGTTTGTAGATGTGAACAAATCACAGAAGCAGCTCGCACGTCTGCTGGATGCAGCCACCGTTGTGCTGCTGTGTGTGTACGGTAGTACAGTGCTTCATCAGAACCCAGGATGTCTGGAAGCAGAGGAAAAGCAGCGGTGGTAGATATGGCGATTTTTTTTAATGCTAAAGCATTATTGTACATTTGTGTCAAAGATTAACAAATCTGACTTACGAACATTCTCCTGAAAGGGAACTGATTCATAAATCAGGGATTTACAGTATCTTTTATAAACATAGATTCAAAAATACTCAATAAAATATCGTCAACTCAAATCAAGTAATGCATAAATAGAATTATACACCATGACTAAAAGGGAGGTGACCCAGATGTGTGAGGCTGATCTGATATTAAAAAAATCAATTCATGTAATCCATTGTTATGGTTTGTGTCTAGCTGTGCCCCCAAAGTCTCAAGGGACCATAGGTGGGGATTTTTGTAGACAGCTGGATCTGAAATATGTGATGCTAGAAGTAAGGGTGCAAGCGCTACCTGCCTTGGATAAAAATATAACTGGCAAAAAGGGCTGCTCTTGTGGTCCCTTGTTGCCTGCTGCTGCTGCCGTGCTGTAGCACTTCTGCCTTCCCTGCCTTACCATGAACCGTTTCTCCTCTGTGGTGCCCCTCTCTGCTCTGCCATCTGTCCTGGGAGGTAGCCAGCTATGGACTGAAGCCTATGTAAACTGTGAACTAAATAAGCCTTTCCTCTTTTAACTTTGGTTGTCAGGTATTTTTGTCTCAGCAATGAGAAAAGTAACTAAGACATCTATTGTATGAACAGGACTTATTTGTCTGTTTCCCATCCACGGGACAAGATACTTAATATTGCAACTTGAAGGAGAGATGTATTTTGACTTACAATTTTTAGTCCATTGTTGGTTGGCTCCAAGACAGAAACTGTTGGGAGCCTCCGGAAGCTAGGAAATTGATCAAATGCGTGTAGGTGGGACTGGGCCTCCGTGCCTAAAGGAAACAAGCTGCCTCAGGCCTGAGATGAACATCCTGTCTGGTTAAGGTCAGCTAGTAGTCACTAGGCAACCTTGTGTTACACATTACTAACTTTGCAAAAGTATAAATAAAGGATCATTTTGTTGTGCATTGAGTTAGTCTTGTGCATCAGGCAGACCAGTGACCACCTAGCCCAGCTTTTGTCTTCTTGTCTTTCTCATTCCTGCAGCCATTTCTCCCCAGGTAGAACCAATCACAGTGAGAGCAACGGATCCCTACAAAAAAAAACAGCATGGCAGAAAGGACATTGTGAAAGACAGCAGCATGCCCCATGGCAGCCAGCAAAAAAAGCAGGGTGGAACTGGGTACAAGAATGCACCCTTCCAGGTCATCCCTCTGGTGACCTGCTGCTAGGCTCCACTGTTGGGATTTTTCGGCACAACAGAGAGGCAGGAGAGAGACAGAGAGAGAGAGAGGCCTTTATTGAGGACACAGAAAGGACCTCAGGAAGATGGCAGGGAGCCTCTGAGCCAAAGGGAAGCTGGGATTTTATGGACTTTAGCTAAAGACAGAGTTTGAGGGTCAGGCCCAGTGACAGGCAAGGAGCCTTCTGGGGCTCCCTTGTGTGCCAGGAAAGGTAAAAGGAAGTTGTATTCAGGGCAGGAATGGAGAAGAGGGAGGAAGTGGTCACTGGGAAGATAAGTTGTTGTTCTGGCGACTCAGGCATGTCAGACAACTACCATAATAATTCACCCATTTATACTCAGACTGGAACCTATCACCCACCTCCAAACATAAGAGATACTTTAGTAAGGTGCTGCCAAAGACAGTAAGCCCTAGGGGGAATTTCAGATGTAGACCATAAAACAGATTAGAGAAGAAAAATCCCTGACTATATCAGTAGTTGCAGAAAAAGCATTTGACAAATCCCAACCCATTTGTGATAAAAAGAAAAAGAAAACACCTCTCAGGAAAGCAGAAATAAAGAAGACCTTTCCTCATTTTGATAAGCATAGTGCTAGAATGATACCTACAGATTTCATAAGACTCGTAGTGAGAAACTGGAAACTTCTGCAAGGGTGTGCTCTCACTTCCCTCTAACATGATGCTGGAAACCCTAGCAAAGCAATGAAACACAAACAAGAGATAAAAACAGTAATTCATGGGAAGAAAGAAAGAAAACTTCGTTTGCAGATGACGTGTTGGCCTATATAGAAAATCTAAGGCTGAACGGCAAAACCCCTCACGACTATGGCCAGGTTGCACATACATAGTAGTAACAGCGTGAAGTACCCTCCTACCCCTACCAACATTAAACAAGTGAAATTTGAGATTAAAAGCACAATATATGAGCCCTCCCCAAAATGAAATAGCTCTAATAACTATGTATAAGATCTATGTGGAAGAAACATAAACAATGAAATAAATCAACTGAATAGAGAAGAGTCCCGTGCTCTTGGAGAGAAGCAGCATTGGCAAAATTTCAGTTCTTCCAACTTGATCAACAGGTTCAGCACAATCCCAATCAAATTCCCAGGACCTTATTGTTTTTTTTTTTATTCTTATTTTTATTTTGTATTTTAGGGAAGGGTCTAGGATGTTCAGGGTCTCACTACAAGATTAGTCTTGCAGTGATCTGCCTGTTTACAGCCTCCCAAGAGCTGAGACCACGCCCAGTCCCAATTGCCATCTCAACGCACCTGGCACAGCAGGCCTGGGGATCGAACCCCTGGCCCCTGTACCTGCTTGCAAGCATTTTAATCTTCTGAGCTATTTGCCCAGCCCTTCCCAGGACCTTATTTTGTGTATATTGACAAACTGAATGTTACACTCACCTTCATGGTTTTTATAAAGGTCACATGACTTTATTTAAAAGAGAAGTTTCCTTATAATGAAAAAATACATATGATAACAGAAGAAGGAAAGCTTTGTTTTCCCCCTCCACTCACATTCTCTGAATGTCCACTGCTTTCCAAGTTCCAATGGCCCTGAGAAGGTAATATTTAGCTATCACCCTCCCCAAACTTTTCTTTGAATTTCATTATCTTGTGTGGTGCTATGTTTAAGATCTAAAATGTCCCCAAATTTCTCATGTGATGAGTGATGGGCCTTTCAAAGGACTTGGATCAGCCGGGCGTGGTGGCGCATGCCTGTAATCCCAGCACTCGGGAGGCTGAGGCAGGAGGATTGTTGTGAGTTCAAGACCAGCCTGAGCTACAAAGTGAGCTTAAGGCCAGCCTGAACTGCTGAACTGCATAGTGAGACCCTGTCTCAAAAAGACCAAAAAAAAAAAAAAAAAAACAAAAAAAAAAAAAACAAAGGACTTGGATCATGGAGTGATACACTCCCTTGATGAGTTCATAGCTGAATGCTGTTAGGAGGCGGGGCCAGGTTAGGGGGCGGTCACTATGGAAATGACCTGGAAATGTCTGTCCTTGTCCCTAGCCCTTCCCTTCCCTCTCTGCTTCCAGCTATCGTGGGTGAGCACTTTCCTCCAGCACTCCTTTCAGCTGTGCTGTTTCTACCTTGAGCCGTGGACTGGATCCTCTATTACTAAGCCAAAATAAACCTTTCCTCATTTAAATTGTTGGATATTTTGCTGCAGCAACAGGAAAGCTGACTAATACACATTAATGTCTATATATTTTTCTCCAGTTAATTTATCTATTGTCAGTTAATTTCAGTGACCCTTCAGAGAGGGCAGAGGAAATTTCTCCTACTGACTCTGATTACTTTTGCACCATAGTAAAAATGTCAGCACAATGAAAGGACAAATGATAAATAAAATCTTGGTATGTGACTCACACACCCCACTGAAGAAAGAGGATCCACAGACCAGTTTGAGAAACACTGCCACGGAGTGCTCAGTAAACATTACTGCTCCAGGGAGTGTCATAAATTGCTATCTCGTTCACACTGGGGAATCCTCGTGGGAGGAGGCCACTTTGATCACCATAGAAACTTCTACTGTTTTCAAAATGACTCAAATGCTCCCCCACACCCATCTTCAACCACAATGTGAATGCCAGGCCTCTTAACTGAAACAAAGGAGAAACTACATCTAGTTTTCTGGGGTGATGTAGCTGAGCCTCCAAAGCCATAAAGCAACTATTCAGTCTTTTTCTTCCACATCCTCTCCCTCCTGTTCAGGTGAGAGTCTCAAATTTTGGAGTATCTGAAATCTGGACACTAGACTCTGATGTGTCAGCCACCAATGAGTTTTCTGTCAGTATAAATCAAACCCTATTTTTTTTTTTTAGTGGAATAAGGGATTGAACTCAGGCCCTTGCACTTGACAAGAAAGCACTTATTCTACTGAGCTATCTCCCTGGCCCAAACCCTATATTATTTTAAGAGTTCAGCCTAACACAAGTCCATAAGATGGAATTCAGAACTTTGCTTTGATGGAGGCAGAAGCAAAATGATGAGGTTAAGAAGTTAAAGGAGGGCCAGTGAGATAGCTCAGTGGACTAAAGCACCTGCTTGGGCAAGCTTAGGCAAGCGCAGGAACCATGGTTCAATCCCTGACACCACATTCCATGCCAGCCCCATCCCCAGGGTGGGCTGAGCTGGCCAGGGTCCAGGTATTGTGGTGCACGCCTGTAATCCCAGTGCTGGGGAGGCTGAAGACAGGAGGAGACTCTCACTATGAGTCCGAGCTACATAGTGAGACCCTGTAACAAACAAATACATTTAAAAAAAAAAGAAGCTAAAGGAATGGAAAGCATGATAGTGTTTGCTTATAATGTCCTGGATACATTAGCAAAACACATAAGAATAGACATTCAAGAGGGCTCACAGTCTTTAGCACATGAACATAGAAGTCTGAAACTAGCCAAGATCTGACCATGTCTTAATCAAGAATTAAAGAATAGTGGTAAAATGAAAGCAAGTGCTTTGAAAAATACCCAAGTTGATAGCAATACTAACAAATAATAATGACTGATAATGCTATTAAGCATTATCCTACAAGCGAGGACTTACTTCTGTGTAACAGGCACAGAAGCCCAGACTATGGCACTGGTGTTTGCAAAAAGAAACAACTGTATCATTTGATCCTGTCAAGCAAGCCGGGAGATACAAAAAATAGGATCAGGTCTGCTTCTAGTCAGTTGGAGGTAGAGAAATGCACGGCAAAGGAGAAAGGAAAAGCTGCTTATTGATTAAAAGACAGAAATTAGTAGTTTTGATATAGGTCAGTGAAATTTTTGACCTGACCTGAACGAGTTTGTGTTCTCTAAAAATGAAGAATGAATTTTAGGAACAAACGGAGGTTAAGAGTAGAATATTTACTGGGAAAGAAAGCTTCTGCCTCAGAGAGGACAGAAGGGGGACCCGAGTGGGTTGCCCAGGAGGTTGTCTCTTCTAGGTTATTCTTATAGGCAAAATCACGCAGGGCTAAGGAACTTACTTAGGTGGTCAAGAGGTGGGACAAAACTATGGGTCAACCAATGGGATTACAAGCACCATTACTCAGGTAAAATTGATTAAGTTTAGGAACAAATAGGGAAGTGAGTCACATAGTAAGCGGGCATGAATATAGAATAGGATTTTATGGGGTAGCTATCTAGTAGTAGTCAGATTAACGATTCTTTGGTTTCCCTCAGGGTGATGGTCAGTCTCGGATGCCAATCTTTATGGTGGTCAGCATTTGTTTGATCTTCTTTAGGTCTAGCCCACAGCGGGAGCATCCATCCCTCCCAGAGTTGCAAGATATCTTGTCTCCTGTATTATCTCTTTCAAGGGTCTGGCCCTGCCTGACTGCCTAAAAATATTTCTATCTAACTCCGCTGCCTACAACAGTTTCACCAGGCACAGTGGTCCTCACCTGTAATCTTAGCACTTGGGAGGCTGAGGCAGAAAGGTTGCTATGAGTTTGAGGCCAGCCTGGGCTACAAGCAAATTCAAGGCCAGACTGCACTACATAGCAAGACCCTGTCTCAAAACAGAAAAACAAACAAAAGAATTGTAGTTTCAGGGTTCTTCTCCACAGGCACAGATGGTTATTGCGCCTTTGTATAGGTTATGTGTTTCTCTTCAGGGGTAATTGTATTCTGCATAGGAATTTTGAGTTTATGGTGTCAAAAGATCACTGTGTGGATGAGCTGGCTTTTCTTTGCATGTCTATTTTTAGGAATCCTGTTTCAAACCATCCTTGATTGTATTTTGGAAGCTTTTGCTGAAACACAACTTAAACACTTTTCTGTTTAAGGAATTTATATCTGAGGCTGTCCTGGTTTTAACACTTTTTAATGACAGCTACCAGCAGTCACAAAGTGCCATCTATTTCACTAAACTCAGATACAGTAGGTGTGTACCCTTTTTTTTTTTTTACTTAGTTCTCAAAACAACTCTATGAAGTATTATTATACT
The DNA here is from genome assembly GCA_004027165.1 of Ctenomys sociabilis. Taxonomy (NCBI): domain Eukaryota; kingdom Metazoa; phylum Chordata; class Mammalia; order Rodentia; family Ctenomyidae; genus Ctenomys; species Ctenomys sociabilis. Next base: position 25,555 of record PVKA01011826.1, on the reverse strand, counting down.
ACAGATAAAGGGTCTAATGTCCAGAAAGCTTAATTACTTTGTCAAAGATGACTCAGCCAGAAAATGGGGTTTCAGGGATATACCCAAGTGTATTTGATCACCAATGTTCTCATCTTACCCTCAGTCTGATATTTTCTTTTAAAACCCCCAGTCTACCATGACACTCTAATGTGTATGAGTCATTTGTTTCCTGGGTAGCCATTGTAATACCTGTCGGGCACTTGAGGTCAGTACAGTATCTAAATAAATTGTGCTGTCTTAGGGCTTTTAAACATCTAAGTCTTCAAGGAGAAGATAACAGCCTTATACAACAGGATTACGAAGGCAAAGCTGTGGCTTGTAATCACTAAGCTTCACAACCCAGAGAGTGTCTGTGGCTACAAGAGAACTAGGGAGCTGAGCATTTTGCTAAGCAGTGCCAAAAGCTTATTATGTGGTGCTTGCTCTAAGTAAAAGCGGAGATCAGGGGTGAGAAAGATACCACTTCTTTTAACAAGTACTTATATATTACACAGTTAACTAATTTTACCATAAATGGGCTCCTTTCTTTTTTTTTTTTTTTTTTTTTCCTGGAAACAGGGATTGAACTCAGGCCCTTGTGCTTGCCAGGCAAGCACTTATTCTACTGAACTATCTCCCCGGCCTCCATTTTAAACACCATCTTTAGTCAAGTGTCTTAAGCTTAACATGCTGGTGCGTAGGAGTCATAACAGCCTGGGCTCTAAAATTAGACTCCACCATTCGAGGATCAATTTTAATATTTAATAAATGAGTTACAAAGGCCAGCATTCATAGTGGTGCTGTGAAGTCTTGTGGCCACCATAAATCAACTGTTTGAAGAGAGAATTTAAACATTTTAAATAAAAGCCCACACAGGATGCCCACCAAGAACAGACAGACATGTCTGGCAGCAACAGAACACTCCTTCCTTTGTATAAATTCCTTTCTTTACTGCCTTTGTGTAACTGATGGCCTTGCATGGTAACTGCAGGTATAACACGATACTTCTTTTGTGTAACTCATGCTTTCTTAAATGATGGCCTTGCAATGTAACTTGAGATGCTTAAACTCCCTTAGCAACCCATGTCACCCAATCCTCCAATCAGATGCACCAATTCTGCCTTTCTACCTCCCTGCTTGCTCTCCCTATAAAAGTCTCAGGCCCTGCAGAGCTCTAACTCTTGGGGAGGAAGATCCCAGGTAGGCCCACCAGTGTAAATACGCTGCTTCCTAAATTTTCTCACACTATTTCTTCCCATGCTTGGTCTGTTTTCTGTAACACTTTTAATGCCATTAGACCACTTCTTCTGTGCCTTTCTACCAGCCCAAACATTTACTGGGCAGATGCAGGAGAAACTCCTGGGCTCTGTCCTTGGGCATCAACCAAAATTAGGAGAAAGCTGCAGGCAACAGTATGTGAAGTGGATTATTTTACTACAATTAAAACTTGTAATAAGGGCCGGCGGTATAGCTCAGCGGACTAAGCGCTTGCTTAGGTAAGCGTAGGAACCAGTGTTCGATCCTTGGTTCCCCTAGCCGCGCCGGCCCCGCCTTTGGGTGAAATGAGCCGGCAATGCAATCCGGGCGCGGTGGCGCGCGCCTGTCATCCCAGCACATGGGAGGCAAAAAGCAGGAAGATCACTATGAATGTGGGCTGCATGCATAGTGAGACCCTGCACCAAAAAAATAGAAAAAAGATAAACTTGTAATAGGTTCATTTAGGGATTCCCCACTTTGATGTGGCCGCCTTCCACAGTCCACAGGGCTGGGTGTGGCAGCCTCCCTGGGAGGATAGGTCTGACTGTGGCAGGCAGATAGGTATTGGCCTTTGGATTTGCACCTGTGGAATGTGGCGGTTCAGAGACCACTTACACTAGTACTCTGAGTCACCTTACAGCCTATAGGGATGAAGCTAGAGAAGGGCCTCAAAGGAAAGTTGGGACAGCACTTAGCACACTCAAGGCCAGATGCAGAGGTATATGGGCACACCTGGCCGGCTGGAGGTAACAAAGACTTCATCCCCTGACCCATATTGTGGAGCTCACATGGTCCTTGCTCATTGGTCCCTGAGGGATGGAGGCGAGGCAACATATCACCTTCCCGCTTCTCAGATTTTCAGATTTCCCAGTAAACCCCTCTCCTACAGCCCAAGGCTCCAAGAAGGGTGGTGCAGAAGTCTGGGTGAGACCACAATGCAAATGCTTTTTGGAGCTGCTAGTTCCGGAGCTGGCTAGGCTCTGAACCAGGTCGCTGGGAATCCAGACAGTAGGTCCCCGGGTGCCCCAGAGTGGGCAACGAGGCGTAGGGCTGAGGCCCAGAAGTCCTGGTGCTGGGGGAGCCCTGAGGAACCTGGGTGAGGACCTGTACCACTAAGTGGGCAGAACCGATGGGAGGATGCAAGCGCAGGAGGGAAGACTGTGACACAAAAGATGTATGGACCCTGCTAGAAGTTTAGATCTGGCTTCTTTTTTTTTTAATATTTACAATGAAAGGTAATTTTAAAACTCATAACTAGACATGGGATTCAAGGATGAACCAAAACAGAACAGCCGGTTCCCATAATTAGAAAATAACAAAACTCAGCTAGCCTGGGTATTTCAATACCAGCTGCTGCAACTTATAAGATAAATGTAACTCAGCTGGACAGTGTATCTTATTAGCTTGTTTTAAAAATGTGTCACCTAGAGACAGACCAGGCTCAGTCTTAGACAAAGACAGATTCCCCTGCTCACCTGGCCCTCTTCTCCCTGTTGTAGGACAGTAAGCCCCAATGAACTTGCTTAGAATAAATGCACCTAGCAATGTATGATGAGATAATGTGCAACCAACCATAAGATGTCCTGCTGCTGCCTTCTGCCTCCTTCTAACAGCCTGTACAAGTAACTGTTTAGCCCCAAGACCAGGCTGGTGATTTGGAACTGAGATTCCCACCAATCCACTAGCATAAATAAGGCTGTTCACCTACCAAAATTCCTCAGTGCAGCGTGTCTTCTGATGTGGTTCTAATTTATCTGCAACAACAATACATGAGAGTTATGTTCATATTCAAGAATGAGGGCCCAGGGAGATGGCTCAGTGAAATAAGTGCTTTGCTGTGGCAAGTGTAAGGGTATGAGTTCCTGGTTCTGAAAAAAAAGAAAGAAAGAAAGAAAAAGAATGAATGGTACATGTATGTAATATACCTTGATCTTAATTTTTTTATTTTCAGCAAGGCCTCACTATGTGGGTCAGGCCGTCCTTGAATGCACAACGTAGCCTAAGTTAGCCTTGAGCTCACCTCAGTCCTCCTGTTTCAGCCTCCGGAGTGCTAGGCTTACAGGTGTTCAATTCCTGCCTAGTTCTCTATCTTTTTCAGTCCATTTACTCATTACCTCAACCTGCCTTTTGGTTTCCTGCCATCTCCATTTTACTCTCTTATTTCTGTTTTGATTATCTCAGAAACCATGTGATATTTAACTGTGTGTGTGTGTGTGTGTGTGTGTGTGTGTGTGTGTGTGTGTGTGTGGGTTCACTTAACACTGTAGTATTAAGTCTGTTCCTATTCCTGGCTTCCCTCATTCTTTGTCCACCTCCATGGGGTAGTCTTTCATCACTTTGATTGCCCCTAGGAATATTCCACTTCTCTAACTTGTCTTTCAGCTGCATCTGTCTACTACATAGTCCTTTGCTTTTTATGTCAGCAGCTGTTCGAATTTCCAAGGCATCTGGTGAATTCTTGCCAAACTTTCTGCTCTGGTTTCACTTAGTGAGCAATGAATCCAGGTCCTTCACTTGGAACTACTGAGTTCTTCTGTTCTTTTTGATTTTTACTTTGAGACGGATTCTTACCAAGTTTCCCAAGGTGATCTCAAATTTGAGATCTTCCTGCCTCAGCTTCCCAGAGTGTTGTGGCCTGCTTTTCACTCTCTGCTTAGAGTTGGAACAGGGAGATGAGTAGAACAGGGCCTGAAGGGTTTATTTTTGTTTGTTTGTTTGTTTGTTTGTTTACTGACAGAAGAGGAGGACTGGTACTCTGGTTGCCAATAGAGGCTCTCCTTCTTCCTTAGTGTGGTTAATTCCGGGCATTTATCCCATGTCACAGTGGAAGCAGAGGCCCCATTCTCTGTTTTCTAGAAAGTTGTGTATTGTTAAAGCTTCCAAGCTTCAACCCCTTGAACTTGCATTATCATGTAAAAGTGAACTATTAACTTTACTGATTAATTAAACTTTTGAGAGGAAGCTAGTATATGGATTAGGAGGGCTTTCACCCTTCAGTGAGAGCAAGGCTCAGGGACGGAGATGCTCCAAGCAGCCTCCTACTATCTGGGACAAACTTTCCGAGATTGTACTCTGATGTAGGTGTCTTTCCTCCTCTGATGGGTAGAATGACAGTCCAAAGTGCAGCTACACATTTAACAGAAGGAGTCACAAAGCCCATGGAGGTGTGTGCGCCTCACTTGCTGGTAGGGATCTGCTGCCTGGGCTGTTTGTACAGCAGACTGAGTAAACGCATCTCCAGCTATTTACATACCATTACAGGTGGTGGCTGGCAGAGGCCTTTGCCACAGTCTGTTGTTAAAAAGTATAGCGCGGGGCCAGGAGTAGTGTACACCTGTAATCCTAGCACTCGGAGAAGCTGAGGCAGAAAGAGTACAAGTTCCATTCCAGCCAGGGACACTTAGCAAGACCCTGTCTCAAATTAAAAAAAGAAGAGTTGGCAGTATACCCAAGTACACACACACACGCACACACACACACACACACACACACACAGACTCTGTCAAAAAAGTAGTTAAGAAATTGGCATAAGTAGATTGTAAGTATAACAGACATCTGGAAGGTTCCCAGTAAGTGGTGAATTTTTGCTTTGAATGAAGATGAGTGTGAGATTGACAGAGCTAGGAGGTAATGACTAAAGCAGGAGAGGTAGGAATTGAATCACGAATGTCTGCTTTGAGCTTAGCATGAGTTGAGGTATAAGGGTGTCTCTGGGCTGAAGGGGGAAGCTGCAGAGAGGTCCCTACTTTGAGCATCATTTCATAGGGAGCTGGCATTTAGCTGTGAGAATCAAGAAACCACTAGTGTAATCCAGCTGAACAATAATGCTTGGTGTGTATATCCATATGTGTCTAAGGCTGGTTTCTTATTAATGCTTAATAGCTGAGGATACTGAGTCAGATGTTTACTAACATGCTATCTAGGTCTGTATTAGTTACTTTTCTCATTGCTGAGACAAAATACCCACACCCAAAGTTAAGGAAGAAAGGTTTATGTAGCTCAGTTTGTAGAGTTTTCAGGTCATAAATGACTGACTCTAAGGCAGAGTGGCATTGTAGAGGAGAAACAGTTCACAGAAGGGAGAAGGTAGAAAGCATCAAGCTAGAAATGGGAAGCAATGACCATTGCAGCCTAACTTGTGTCTATTATATTTTAGTACATCCTTAATCCTAGCAGTACACCACAAACCAGTCCTAGTATCACTTCCTCAATCCCAGAAGCATATACCCTAGATCCAGCCACCTCTGAACAGCCCCACCTGTGATTACGTGAGACTTTGGTGGGACATCTGGATACAAGCCATAGCAAGATCCAACATTCCTAGTGTCTGTGATTTCTCCAGCCAACATATAAGGGACACCTAGAAAGAAGAATGTTGGACCCTATATGCAGGGAGTAGAGCATATAAAAAACAGTACAAACTGTCGTAATCAGTTTTGAAACTGTCTCATTGCTATTTGTTTCTCAACAAAATTATTAAAACTTGAAAAGAAAAAAACAGTACAAAATTCTAAAAAATCTGAAAGTTCTGTTAGTGTGTCATCCACTCAGGCTGTCATAACAAGGTACATCAGATTGGCTGGCTTACAAAACAGTCTTATTCTCTCTGGACTGAAGGCTGGAATTTTAAGATCAGAGTTCCAATATGGTTAATTTCTGGTGAGACCAGCCCTTGAACCTGGGGAAAGTGGGAAGAGGCTTCCAAGTTGTCTTTCCTATTATCCTGATACAAAGTACTCAGCATGGGCCCTGCTCCTATGAAGCTAAAACCTGTCTGTTCCTTGTCCTGTCCCCCTCCTGTCATGTCTTCTCAAGGCACTGTGGGCTGGGGATATAGCTCAGCTACACAGCATCTACTTGGCAAGCACGAGGTCGTGAGTTCAATTTGTGGTACCAAGCCAAAAAAAAAAAAAAAAAAAAAAATTCAAAGCACTGGGACGCTCACCCACTCCAGGTGCCTACAAGAGTTGAAAATTTTACAAAGTGACCAGAATATCCTGTGTGGCCTCAAGGTTGGCCCTGCCTTGAATGATGAAAGATGAGGCACAGCATTTTTCTTCTCTCCATTTGCTGGCTTTTTCATAATCCCTCACCGGTTTCTGGTTGCTCCAGGTCAGTGTGATGATCTTTCATGGCCAAGGTGCTATATGTAGTAGTGCAGCACTGTGGAAGAAGAGCACAAGAGTAGGTCCTGCCTACTCTTGCAGGCAAGCTGACCCCAAGAGTGTGGCCAGCTGCAGGAGGACGGTGGGCACACCATGTGGAGGGGCTGGGAGTGAAGAAGAGTGTGAAGATCCCAGTTCTGTCACCTGAGTCTCAGGGCAGGGCTTTGAATTGAAATGGTCTGCAAAGCAACAGGATGAAGAGGTAGAACAAGCTTTACCAGCTTGAGCTTCCTGTGTTTCCCATTCTGAGCACAGCAGTCATCAATCTCTGACCCAAGCACAATACGCTGGTTATAAAAACAAACTTCCTTCAAGCAGACAATTCTGATTTTGTAGACTTTTTAAAAAATGTGAATCATTTGAACTTTATCCCACATTTATCTGTTTTATTTTTACTATCTGTCCAGCAAAGAAAATTTAGGTTTTATAGTCCTACAAATAAGAAACAAAAACAATGGGCTCATTCTATTATGTCTTGTGAATTTGCCAAAGAAAAGAAAAGAGAAAGTAAATATCAGAATCTTATCACTAACCACAAACTGAAATTTATGCCTCAACCAACAACCAAGATGTAATTCAGTATATAAATCATCAGCTTCTTCAGGAGTCTTTCTACCTACCTGGTAATCTCTCTATTATTCCTTATAAGTAAAAGTAATTAGCAGATACTGGCTGTTTTATTAATCACAATTCAGTTAAAGAAGTACACATGAATTATTTGTTGCATTTTAATACCATTACCTTGACCCTAATGTTGAGTTAGCTGAGTCCTAAATTAGAAACCCACAAGATTCCAATAGCAACAATATCCTTTATTATATCGTGGAAGTGTTAAGTGCTGCAATTCTCTTAATTTATACAACTTCTTAACCATTGTAGTGAATGAGTTACAGCCACTGAGGAGCCTGGCAGGGAGAGTCCGGTAGCTAAAAGGATTTCCCAGTATCCTGTGGGACAATAACCTCTGAGCTGACAGGTTGCATTAGTTAGTACAGAAGCCTGTGGACTCCTTGACAACTAAATAGCTTACTTGTATTTAAGCCATCAAAATCCTGTTCTCCTAATCTCTCTGTCTCTCTCTCTCTCTCTCTCTCTCTCTCTCATACTGGGAATTGAATTTAGGTACTTTGCACTGAGATATATCTCTAACCCTCCTTTAAATTTTGTGTTATATTTTTAATTTTGAGGCAAGGTTTCCCTAAATCATTTAGTTGCCCAGGTTGGGCTCAAACTTGCAATCCTCCTGCCTCCATCTCCCACAGTGCTAGGATTTCAGCAATGCATAACCAGGCCCGGCTTAAAAATCTTAATTGGCTTTTTTAAAGCCAATTTCTTGTAGGATCAAGAAACTCCTCATTCAGTTAAATATAATGTTGCAGTGAGTTAAGGAGAAGAGATTGGTTGTGTGGACAGGAAAGAGCTGAGGAAAGCAGAAACAAAAACACAAAAAGTGGATTGGTGACCTCAAAGTTACTTTTCTTAAAAAAAAAAAAAAAAGTTACTTTTCTTATAAACTAAGACAATGAGACAGAGTAATTTAAAAAAAAAAAGACTGGTTCAGGTCAAGTCACTTGCAGTTACTTGTATCAGTGGTAACTTTATTATCTTACCAAATGAAACTTGCCTATTTGGGAAATTTGGCTATTACCTGTCTAATTCTAATTTCTCAGAAAGTCAGGTAAACAGCTTAGTTCCAGCTTCCTGACTGGAACCTGAGCGTGAATGGCTCTAGTTTTCTAATCAGCCGGATTCTTTAATGCCTAGTGTGGGACCTCAGTCCAAAACAATGGCCTTCTATCATCTGTGTTTAACAGGATAAGCCAGTGCTCCTGGGGCATTTTCAGAAGACCTATCACCTAGGTGATCACCCGAGATACCCTCCAAGATAAAACTGACATTCAAAACAACAGTAATAAAAAGCCTATTCATAAGAAAAGGGCTTCTCCTTAATTCCATAATGCTGTATACATACAGAATGGAAAAAAAAAATTAAAAGAAAGCTACCAAATAAATGGAACAAAGAGTAAACATAAAAGTTCAGAGGATCCTGGGGTTGTAGTTCATGCATGCACAAAGCCTTGCATTCAATCCCCAGTACCATTAAAATAAAATAATAAGCAAGCCCTCTGACTATGGGCTCCAAGAAGGCAAATCTTTGCCACTGTGTTCACTGTGTTGTCACTGGTACTTGGAACCATGCCTGGCACATTGTTGCCACTCGAAATAATTTTTAGTGAATCACAGTCACATTGGCCTTTGATAGTGCCATAGTTAGTTCATGATCTTTGGGCAAGGAGTAAGATTTGCAGAGGGATTTCCAGAGTAGGAGGAATCAAGCTGGGTTATGTGGCCAGTACTCTGGGAGGCTTAAGCTAGAGAATTGTAAATTCCAATCCAGCCTGGTCAATTTGGCAGTAAAGACACTGTGTCAAAAATAAAAAGTTAATAAAGGGAAAGCCCTGGGTTCAATTTCCTAGTACTGAAAGAAAAAGTAAAAGAAAGCAAATAAAGGAACTGTACAGCAAATGAAGGGTTGTAAAAGGATGCACTGTGCTGGGTTTGGGTAGGTCTGGATTCATTTGAAACATAAACTGTGGTTGTACTCTGTACACATTTTGACAACTTCCCTTTGAAACTGTGAGGCATGTAGAGGTTAGCCACAGTGACTTTTATTTGACTATACACAGAAACACAAACAGTAATCCTGACTGACCTTGTCGGCTCCCTCCAAGACTACGAGTACCTCCCTCAACCCTGGTGGTCTTTCAGATTTTATGGACATCCAGGCTGACCCCTCTCATATTTGATCCCTTTCTTTAAGTTGTGAATTACTTGTATTATTTGTAAGCTTGGAGATGCAATTCTGTCTAGTATGTATATCATACCAGGAGGTCATGCAGCCCTAAAAATCTAGCAATCTCTCAAGTGGAGCTGTTCTTAATGACCCACTGATACTTTCAGAGCTAGCTGACTTACTCTTCATGCACACATCCCAGAGTCTTCTTTACAGTGGGGGTCATTGGAAAAATGAAAAGGGGTACTCAGTTTGTCTCTGACTTTCAGAAACTAATCCCCATATTAATTAACCTGAGGGGGTGGTTAGGCCAGCCTTAAGCCACTGCCCTAGGGTATTATGAGTGGCCTAACTGCTCTAGAATCCGTGCTTGTGAGCTGAGCCACAGACTATACCATCATTCCCTCTCTGCATTGGGGTTGATGCCTCAGGCTTGACAAAGGTCAGCATACGACTTTCATGACAGCAATAGTTTTTGAGATTCATTGAGCTCAATCTAGGATTTGGGGCCATGGCTGAAGCCAGTACTGCAATTTGGCTTCACCTTGACACTTGAGTCCTTTAAGAGTAACTTCGGGGACTGAAAATATAGCTCACTGATAGACAGCTTGCCTACCATGTATGAGAAATCAGGCCCAGCCTCCAGCACTTCATTGTGTAAAGAAAAGAGAGAGAAGCTTTAAATGATGTGTCAGAAAAAAGAAGAGATTTTTGTCCCAGCCTGTGTTGATTAGAAGCACTCATTTATTCAATAATTCGCCATACTCCAAGAGTGAAGAAACAGCAGTGGATATTATTGAGAGATAATTCTCCACGGGTCTCTCCGCTTCTGCGCCTGTTGTGACAAAGGCTCTGAAAGCTTTCCAGTTGTGTCTGAGAATATGATGGGTGCATCAGCCAACTTCCCATCACTACAACTGATACAATTAACTTAGGAAAAAAGGTTTGTCTGGCAGCTGGAGACTTCAGTCTGTGATCAGGGTCACCCATTACTTTTGGGGCTGTAGCAGGGAAGCACGTCATGGTGTGCACACAGGACACAGCAAAGCTGCTCACTTCATAGTAAGCAAGTAAAAAGAGAAAAAGAGAGTGTGGTCCCATAGTTCCCTTGGCAGGGACACTCCCAGTGACTAAAGACCTCCCACTAAGCCCCACTTCTTCAGGTCGCTACCACTTTCCAATGAGCCCAGGCTAAGGAATCAACTTTTACTGGTGTGCCTTTGGAAAATATGTTTCATGATCCAAACCATAGCAGAGAGTGTCTGTTTCCAGAGCAGAGGCGGATTGTTTTACTGTCCCTGTAAGAAAGATCATGCCTCCTTCTGGAGAAAGATCAAGTTTTATTACTGTTATAAAAGGCCAGTTTCCTTATGATCAGGGTTCTTCTATGATACAAACCTAATGCATGTTCAGCCTCTCTTTTACTTGAGAAAAGACTGAAACTGACATGAACATGGAGCTCACTACCAGCTATGCTATCAGTCATAAAATTCTGTTTCTGACCTCAACACTTTGTGTTTTCTGCCAGTACACATGAAACTTTTGCAGGCCAGATTACAGAAAAGATGAAAGACTAGCTTCTTCAGAGTTCTTAATAGAAATTTGAATAGCCAGTTAATATACAAGGATGTAGGGGCCGAGGAGGTGGCTCAGTAGAATAAGCACTTGCCTGGCATGCACAGGGCGTGAATTCAATCCCTGGTTCCGCCAAAAATAAATAAATAAATAGATAAATAGATATATGGAAGGCAGCTATGCTCACCACTATACCACCAACGCTAGATAGATATATGAATGTATTTCCCAGGAATGTTATAAGAACATCCTCATTTGGAAGCACCCTAGACTCAATGCAGCTTCCTAACATTATGGTAAGGCTGTGGCAGGGCTGAAACTAGTACAAAGCCTAGTTGCTTGCTGTGAAGTCAGATTGTGCAAATTCGATTCTTGGTTCTTCTCCTTGCTACTTCTTGTTTTTAGCCCATTTTAAAGGTTTATTCTAAGCTTTAAATATTTAAAATCTTACCTGGCATTTGTCACAATTCTTGGCACACACACACATGCACACAAATGCTTGGCAATCAATAAATGTTCCCTAACATTGAGATTACGTATCAGTGCCACTTTCTACCCTCTGCTGATTGGCTTGCATGTCAAGAGCATATGAAAGCAGAGTTGTCATATGACAGCCAGATGATGAATGTCATGGGAAAATAGCACCTGGAAAGTTTGGTCTTAGCCATGTGTCCTGGTTGGACAGTGACAAAACAGGTTTCAGTGCAGAGTTCACCCCTTCATGAGTGGTCCGTCAGGAACTTTCACAGGAGTGGGAGGTGTAAGCCTAATCTTCCAAAGACCACCAAGGATAAGGTTGTAGTATGTAAAATAGAACTGACTCAGTACAGTGAGAGGAACATTCCACAGGAACTATATTTGCTGGTTGACAAAGAAGAGAAGGAAAGTGTCTCCAGCCAGAGGTGTGCTCCTGCTGGAGTCTGAAGCTAGTTTCACTGAAGCAGTCATCAGTTCTGGTTTGGTTTCCGTGCCTGATGCAAGGTTCATAGAAACAGGTACTAATCAGGGTAACATGCTGTCACAATGACAGAGTGTCCTAGAAATTGGGTATCTCCAGTAACAGATCATATCAGAAAGTAGATCAGCTGTTGTCATTGGTGAGAAAGACCTCAAACAGAGACCTTATGGCATTGTGGCATTGCAAGCTGTAACATGACCATTCATGACCACAGGGAAATGGTTTGATGTGTGTCTGTCCTCTGAGCCTAACTCACACCAGCGCTGCTTTTATCTCTTTTAATTTCAGTTAATGCCAATGCTTTCAATGTAGACATATCAGTGCACTATCCATCAGAATTTATTTTATTTTATTTTTTGCAGAACTGGGATTGAACTTAGGCCCTTGTGTTTTCAGGGAAGCACTTATTCCATTGAGCTATCTCCCCAGTCCTGCCCATCAGAATTTAGCAAGTCTCTCTATCCAACTATGGAAACTGCCAAAGATCCAGGGTCCTAGTTCTGAATGTCCAGCCTTTGTTGTCATTCACAAGTTAGGGAACTCCAGTCTTGTCACAAATATTGGCTTGCTGTTTATTTTTAAATTTTAATTGCTTATACAAGTGTTTAATAGTGGTTCCAATTAAAAAAAAAAAAAAAAAAACTTTACCATGAAAATGCTGCACGAGCTGCAGCTGGAAGTTGTTGATGAAACTTAGAATCCCCATGAGGTATGTGGCTAGATGATAAAGGGGAAAAGAAAGAGGAACATTTGGAGAGTCTGAACCAAGCGCTAGAGCTCTGTGGGTTCTCAGGACAGGTTAAAACTGAGTTAGAGAACTTTGGAGACTACTATAGAGAGGCCCTCCAAAGTCCCATTTTCTTGGTCTTTTCCAGGAGCAAACATTAGCTTCTTAAGACCTGAGCTTAGAAGGGAGCAGCAGGGTTAAGGGGAGTGGTGACCTCACACCACATGGCCAAGAGGGCACGTTCTCTGGCCAAACTGAGAGCTCCGGAAGGAAACGGTCTCTTGCCAGGCTGGTGCTTTTTCTGGTTTTGAGATCAGTGTGGCCTCAGTGTGGTGGTAAACTTACTCCTTGTAACGGGGTCTCAAATCCAGGAAAGAGAAAAAGGCTCACTCAGACAACTTTTAGTTTATTTTTGGCTTGGAATGAAACTTGGAGCCTTTTCAGGCTAGACAGACGCTGTGCTATAGAGCTATGTCCCTAACCCTTCGTTTGTCTTTAACATTGTTTAAAAATTAAAATTTAGATTTATAAACAAAAGTTTTAATAATGCTAGTTTTTTTTTTTTTATATTTGCCCATTATTTACTATTACCAGAGAACCTTGTACCTTCAAGTTACTGTTGAGCATATTTTCATTTCTTTTCTTCCTTTTTTTTTTTTTTAAATATATATATATTTAGTACAGGGTCCACAGGATACAGGGTCTATAGAGACACTATGTAGATCGGATTCTCTTGTTTTCAGCCTCCCAAGTGCTGGGATTACAGGCTCAAGCCACCTCGCCCAGTCTCAATCACCGTTTCAGCATGCCCCGGGAGCAGGGCCAGAGTGGCAGGCCAGGATTCGAACCGCCGCTCCTGCTCTCTGCCCAAGCAGGCTCTTTTAGTCCGCTGAGCTATTGGGTCGGCCCTTTACTTTCAATTCAAACTTGAGAACTACTCCTTTTTGTAAAATCTAGTGGTAATAAATTCCCCCAGTTTAAAAATCTGAGAGTAGTGACGCCGATGGAGGGGTGGAAACGGCGGCCCGGCGGCGACCAAGAGGGGCTCTGCAGTGGCAGCCCCCAGGGGGAGGCCACAGCCAAGGGCAGGGTTTGATCTCTAACTCCAGACAGCCTGCCTTTGCTACTGCGTGCAAACTCTAGAAAGAGAGCAAAAAGACAGAGGAGCTCCGGTAGGCAGGCAAAGAAGAAAGTAAGAGACAGTGGACAAGGATGGAGGTGGTGAGTTGGAAAAAAATACCGGAAGTGTGAAAAGGCGCGCTGGACTGTCACAGCAAGCCTGCAAGTGTGCTCTGCAAATGCTTAAGAAAGATGTGCCAAAAAATTTCTACGTATCCCGGTGGTGTCACCTCTCCTGTGGGAAACATTTCTGCAGTGAACGTTTTGATCATTGCTGCAGAGGCCATAAAGATGGATATAACAAATACGTTACATGGACAAAGATTCGGACCAGCACTGGCAAAACAGATCCTAGGCCCAAAGCATTTATGGTCGACCAGCAGCTCCCTTCCTGGGTGCAGTGTACAAAGCCCGAGCGTCAGAAGCGGAGGCAGCTCACCAAGGAAATCCAGCTTACTCCACAGATAGCGAAGGCGTACCAGTGTAGCATGAAGCCAAACACTAGGCAGGTTCACCAGGTGGCTGTTGTATCACCAGCTACTGTGTGCAGACTCTAGAAGAGAGTAAAAAGACAGAGCACACAGAGGTGTGCCACCCAGCCTGTCCTTTTAGTGCAAAAAGAAGAGCTTTCATAGACGTCCAGATTTCTGTTTCTGCTTCGTTAGGTAGATCAGAATCATACAGCTACTTTGGACAGAAGGCAGGACAAAAGAAGGAATTATTTCTTAACTGAGTGTGTTGCAACACCCCCAAAGAGCACGTCTTGTTAGTAAGAAAGAAGAGATGAACAGAGGCATTTGGCTGTTGGGAATTAGCCATAGTGGGTTTAATGTGATGCTTTCGAAATGTGGCAACTAGTATTTTAAAATATGTGATTAAGAACCAGAGAGATAGTTCAGAGGACTAAGTGCCTGCTTAGGCAAGTGTGAGGACCTGGGTTCTATCCCTGGCATCACATGCCATGCTGTCCCTACCCCCACCCCCTGAACTGAGCAGGCTACTAAGAACTGGTGTGGTGGCACTCACCTGTAATGCCAGCGCTGGGGAGACTGAAACCAGGAAGATTACACTATGAGTCCGAGCTGGGTAGTGAGACCCTGTGCCAAATACGTAAATAAAAAATTTAAAAATATGTAATTAAGCTAGTATCTTAGAAGCATTAATCTACATTAATGTCATTCATACTTTCAGTATATTAAAAAAATTTAGATGTGAAATCCCAGAAGAAAAATATTCCCTTTTTTTAAAATTGAGGAGTAATACATATATCATAAAATTCACCTAAATTGTACAGTCCAATGGTTTATAGTATATTTGCAAAGATGTATAATCATTATGAGAAAAATACTTGCTTAGTTCAAATATTTCTTCTTATAGAACAAATGGAAAGTTTTATAAACTATATGATCAAATTTTTTAAAATGTGGAGTTTTTAAAAATTCTTTAGAGGCCAGGGAGATGGCTCAGTAAAATAAATTCTTCACTGGCAAGCACAAGGGCCTGCATTCAATCTTTGGTTCCACCAAAAAAAAAAATAATTTTAATGAGAAAGAAATAGTAATGATATAGTTTCAAAATGGGTTAGTAGGACAGTTACGATAATTAATATATTGAATATTATTGGTCTTCATGGTAGTTATTCAGAGTACAAGATGCAGACATGATCTCTTGTCTACACGATATTAGTACAAATCTTTCTTCCTTCTGAACCAAGAGAAAGTAGCTGTATATCAAAAATTTAGAGTTTTAAATAAAGCAACAATAATTTTTATGAAAAATCAATATGGAGCCTGGGAGTACAGCTGAGTGGTAGCACCCTTGCCAAGCAATCCCCACAGTGGAAAAAAAGAAAAAAATTGCAGAATGAGGATAAGAGTTTGAACACAGGTAAATTTTAGATTAAATGTTGCATTATGATCTTAAGATTTAAGACATTGACTATATGTGTGTATTTATAAATATGCATACATGTATATTATGCTAATAAAAATTGAAAGTTCTTCTTAAAAAATAAAATAAAATCTAAGAATATCTTAAAGTCCTGTATCATTTTTTTGAAGGATAGTTTTGCTGGTTATGCAGTTCTCAAATGCTGTGTTTGTCTGTTTGTTCTACTTACAGTACTTTAAATGGATGAAAAGTCCAGCATCACGAACAACCACTTGAGCTAAAGCAAATCCTTTCAGCACTTAAAGAGACTAACTCACTGTCTTCTGCTAAAACTCAGCTTAGACTCTAAATCAAGATCCCACATATATGATAAATCACCTTACTTTTGCAGCTTTCAGGACTCTTTAGCTTTGGATTTTGGCAGTGTGACCATAATGTGCCCCTGTATGTACCTCTTTGGGTTTGTTCTTGAGGTTCACTCAGTCTCTTGAATTTTTAGATTTATGTCTCTCATAAGTTTGGGGAATTGTCAGTCATTTCTTCAAAGAAACTATCCTCTTCTATCTCTCATCTTGTTTTTAATTATCTTAATTATCATAGTGGTCTGTATAAATGGTATCACATAATTTAGAGTCTGTTCCATTTCTCATTTTTCTTTTTATTCCTCAGATTAAATTATCTTAAAGGACCCATTTTCATTTCAATTGATTCTTTCACACGTTTAAGTCTGTGTTGAACCCAAATTATTATAATTTTAAGCCCCTAAATTTATGTTTTTTTTCTTTTAAAAATGAATTCAGGGCTGACGAGATAGCTCAGCAGCCTAAGCACCATCAGCTGTGCTCCCCCCCAGGCGCACTGAGCAGGTTCTGAGCTGGGTCGTGGTGGCAACACATCTGTAATCCCAACACTGGGAAGGCTGAAAACAGCAGGGTCACTAGGAGTCTGAGCTTCATAGTGAGACCCTGTATTAAACACATAAAAAAAAAGAAATAAAAATAATAATTTCAATCTGTTGATAGTCTCATTTTATTCATTTTTTTTTTTAGTTTCTTGATTTTTTTTGTGTGTTTTACTTTAGCTCTTTGAGCATGCTTAAGACAATTCTGTTAAAGTCCTTGTCTAGTATTTCTAATGCCTGTTCTTTTTCAGAGATGATTTTGGAGATTTTTTTTACTTTGTTGAATGGGCCATGTTCTGTGTTTATTTGTATGCCTTGTGACTTTTGCTGAAAATTGGTTATTTTTTTAAAAATCCACTTCCACTGTGCTAGAGATCTACTAATCTGGGGAGGAAGTTCTGAAATGTGATATTCACTCAGGACTTCTCAGGTCTTTTCTGGCCGTGTATCCTTTCTGAACCTGAGTGTTCACTAGTTTTTTATTGTCTCTATGATAGCTCCTTTTCATATCCTAATTTTCAAAAAAGTCTCAGCTCAACCTCTCAAGGTGTTACATGTTCTATTTTATTTCTATATCCTTAATCTCTTGACCTAGGTTCACAAACAGTCCTCCTATAGCTTTTTTTTTTTTTTTTTTTTTGCAGAACTGAGGGTTGAACTCAGACCCTTGCTTTTGCCAGGGAAGTGCTTATTCTGCTGAGCTATCTCCCCAGCCCTTCCTCCTATAGCTTTCATGGTGCCTACTATACTTTTGGCAGCTTCATATCTGAGCTATGTCTCTTTCCCCCATATAAAAACGAATATAGCTATATTTTGTCATTTTATTCATTTTTTAAAAACTTTGGACAAGGATGATTGGAAAGATTATGAACTGGACAGAGATGTTTGGAAGTCCTGTGCTACAGGAAGCTCAAATCAATGTTGGCAATGGGTGGTAATTCTTAAGCAAAGGGTTGCCAGAAGGCCAGGTACCAAAAAGACATCACAGAGTTTGTGTTTAAGAGTTTATTGGCAACAATTACTCCCTGAGATGTTCTGTGCTGGGAAGTAAATTAAAGTACTATCTGTCACGGTTTGTGTCTAGTTGTCCCCCCCAAAGCCTCAGACAGTCATGGGGCAGACTTCTAGAGTTTCATTAATTTAAGATCCACTGGGATTATGTGTGTGAGTGCTGCACCTTCCCTGGGACAGGTAATCTGCATTACAGTGTAAGGAGGGAAGAGAAGCTAGATGCTTTAGCTGCCACGACTCCCTCTTGTTCTTTGCTGCCTTGGTCATGAAAGGTTGCTCTCTGCCATGTGCTGCTCTGTCTTGGAGCCAGCTGAATAAGAACTGAAACCTCCAGTAACTGAGAGCTAAATAAAACTTTTCTTCCTTCATTTTGGGTGTCGGGTATTTATCCCATCAATGACAAAAGAGACACTGTCTCATTCTCCAGTTAGTTATGCGACTTTTTTCCATCCAGTATTGAATTTTGTAACCACATGATTTGAAGCGTTAGTTTACAGCAGTCGTGTCCAGTATCACATTCCTGATGCTTCACCTCTTTGTTGATATAACTTTCTCCATATATAAAATATAAGAGCTCAATGGCCTTTTCACGTCCCCAAAGATCACTGCTGAGAAAGAGCTGCAAGTCCTTTCTCTCAGAGTAGCGGATGCTGAAATGCTTCATTCCCAGAATGATGGGAGCACTGTCCCCAAGTGACATGGGACAGAGGTGGCAATATTACTTATATCCAAATAACCAACTGGATTTTGTCATTAGAAGTTGTAACCACAGAGATGGGGGGCGGGGTGAAAGCACCATAACCTCAGAGAACAAAATCTTCCTGCTCTACAGAATGGCACTTCTTTGGGAAATATTTACTTTTCAATTGCACACATTAATTATTTGTGACCTAATGCTTCTAGATTATTTGGAAGATACTAAAAAGTCTGACTTTCTAAATATCAAAAGAGATGTCAAATTACTAGATGGAAATAGTAGCTAATGAGGCTACTACATATTTAATATTAACATATGAAATGCTTCATATAATCTTGTCCTTAAACACTTGTCTTCTTGTTCTTATTTTTTATCCTTTATTATACTGGTGTACTATTATCATTCTTACTGGGTCTTGGTTTGGAAGAGTGCTAATATCAAAGCCAGCACCAGATGATATTATTGCATATAATATGCCATCTTTCTTTGTGTCACTATCTCCCCCATCAGCAATATATAATATTAATTGTGTGCCTTCTAAATAGATTTAAAGACCAGCTAACATTTAGTCATGTCAGGAAAGGCTCTAGGAGCTGTGGATCTCATGGAACAAGATATCTTTCATTTAAAGAAACCTAATAATGCTTACTCTTGTCTAAAGGACTAATACCTACAGTGTATATATATATATATATATATATATATATATATATATATATATTTTTTTTTTTTTTTTTTTTTTTTTTTTTTTTGTTGGCAGAACCAAGGATTGAACTCAGACCCTTGCACTTGCCAAGGAAGTGCTTTTTCCACTGAGCCATCTCCCCAGCCCCCTAGAATATATAAAAAAACTAAATTTAAAGTTTACACCCAAATTTAAAGACCCAGTCTAAAATGGACATCTCAGATGAATATACACTTACTTCTCAAAGTAGTGCAAACAGAAAACAAATATATGAAGATTTCAACGTCATAGTCATTTAAGATATGCAAATTGAAACAACTCTGAGATTCTATCTCCAGAAAGAATTAGTGTCATCAAGAAATCTCAAGGTCAATGAGAAGAAAAGTTTGTACTAATATTGTTTAGACAAGATATCACGTCTACATCTTGTCCTCTGAATAACTACTATGAAGATAACAATATGCAATGTATTAATTATTGTAACTGTCATATTAACTATTTCATTGCTATTTTTTCTCATTAAAATGAGTAAAAGATTAAAAAATGATTAATATAACAACCATTGTTAATCAGCTATTTTTGTTTTGAAAATCTGTAACACATGTATTGTTTTATGTTACCCTGTTTCTATCTTTGTTTCTGATTTTTGCATTTACTTTTGTTTTCTAATTTTCAAGATAAAACAAAATTAATTTTAAAAAGAGAGGCCTGGAGAGATATCTCAGTAGAATGAGCACTTGCCTGGAAAGTGCAAGGTCCTGAGTTCAATCCCCAGTACTGAAAAAAAAAAAAAAAAAAGGAGAAAGAAATCAACTGATAACACATACTGGCAAGGCTGTGGGGAAAAAAGAATCCTTTTCCAGTGTTGGTGGGAGTGTACTTTGGTGCAACCACTGTGGAAATCGGCATGAAGATTCTTAAAAAAAACAACACAAAACATTAGTTTCCTTTTGACCCAGCT
The DNA here is from genome assembly GCA_004027165.1 of Ctenomys sociabilis. Lineage (NCBI taxonomy): Eukaryota > Metazoa > Chordata > Mammalia > Rodentia > Ctenomyidae > Ctenomys > Ctenomys sociabilis. The sequence continues at coordinate 5,815 of PVKA01011826.1, read as the reverse complement.
GGTCCCATCCTAGGGCTAGGTATCTTCATGAAAGAGTTAAAATCATCATACCACACATATCCATGTTCATAGGAACATAAGTTATAATAGTTAAGTCACAGAAATGGCCTGTATGCTCATCAACAGATGAATGGATTAAGAAAATGTGCTATTTGTATACAATGGAGTCCTATTCTACCATAAAGAAGAATAAACTTGACTAATTTTTAGGTAAATGGATGCACCTTGAGACCACAATTTTAAGTGAAATAAATCAGACATGTAAGTTAAGCATCACATTGTTTTTCTTGAGTGAGAAATCCAAAGAGTAAATAAGGAGCCAAATGGAGAGGACAGGTATTGGGAAGTAGAAAGAACATGTTCAAGGGGAAAGGGAACAAGGGATTGGGGAAAGGGAAGGAAAAGAAAGGAGAAAAAAGAATGGAAGAAAAAAATGGAAACAAACCTTTTGTAAATGGGCAGGAGAAGAAAGGTTGAATGGAGAGGAGAGAAATGGGAACAAATACAATAAATGATGAAAGTGATCAATACATATGACAAATGTGTGCTAATAAAAAAGATTACTCTTGTTTCTGAGGGAAGTCTCTCTCTCTCTTTTTTTTTTCCAGAACCTGGAATTGAACTCAGGCCCTTGTGCTTAGTAGGCAAGTGCTTATTCTACTGAGCCATCTCTCTGGCCCCTAGTCTTATTTCTGAATATTCTGTTTTGCAGGCCTTACTTAATGTCATTTGGGCCCTTTAGGCTTACACTTAGTTGTTGATCCAGCCATAAAAATAATTGTTCCTTATTCTATAAACTCAGGCAGCTGAGCCAAAGTGAATGCATTCAGGAAGAGAGAGATGGGTCCAAAAATTACTTCTCATCTGAGTTTCAGTGAAATCTAAATGTAGCATATATTTACTGGGCTGTTTGTCCTTCTCCACTCCACCATCTCTACCATTTATCCCCTTTCAGAAAATTGCCCATTCATGGCTACAGATTTTCAGAACTAACACCACATTTGGGCCACATGGCCTTGCCCCAGACCTAGTTGCTCCTCCAATGGTTAACATCTGACCTACACTTTACCAAGGAAGGGCCCTTTGCTGAGTTTGGTACCAATATTCCCCTTCACTAATGAAGTGCATTAGCAGAGAAGGCGATTAAAAACTTGGTGGTTGAGGGTGTCCCTGCCCTGCCATATAAGATGGGAAGGAGGAAAGAGTAATCTGCAATGAGAGGTGAGTGAAAAAGATGATGGGAGGGAGAAAAGGAGAGGAGGGAGGAAGGATGACAGAGAGGGAGGGGGAGGGAGGGAGGGAGAGAAGGAGAGAGGGAGAGAGGGAGACATCCTGGAAAGGTTAAGTTGCCCATTTCCAACTTGTTTCTAGAATTAGACGCCCTCAAATTCCTTGTTTACATAAGCCAGCTTAAATAACCAAACAATAAAGACACAAAACAAGATTGATTTATTTGAAAGAAAATATTTTCTTTTTGCCCAAAGCTGAAAACAAAAATTAGGAACATTTGTTTCTAAATCAACACTAGTGTATCTATGAGTCATTAATATTTTGGAACCAAGTATTTTCTTTGCCTTCTTCACTACTCTCTCAGGAGAACAATAATAACCACAGAAGATGCAATGATTGCATAAAAGCAAAGGAAAAGATCCTATAGCCAGAACCACTTGGGTAAATCCCAGGTCCACGGTTTACTAGATCTATATCCTTGGCAAGTGGCTCAACTTGCAAGAAGAGAGCTCTGAACATTACTAGGATTCAACGTTAGTGGACGTTAAGACAGCAAGAGCAGTGCCTGGCACACAGAAAACACCAGACGAACAATAGCTACAATAGCTACCTAGCTAATAATAATAGCAAGGCCATGTGGCCCAAGCAGGCCTCTGCTGTCACAGAGTCAAATTGGGGGATTCATCTGTGCATTTTCCTTTTTCAATACACAAGAACTTCTCAATCATTGACCCAGAGCTCCAGATATCGGAAATACCTTAAACACAATTCACTTCTACTCTCATTCTGCATTCAATTTCTAAGAGACTATTTTTTCTTATATTGCCAAACAATTTTGAACATTCATAATTTGTGGATGTAATCTGTATTTTATGATGATACCTCATTTTCTGTGCAGTTTTTATGAAAAGATTAAGCTTTGTTTTAAAAAACTTGTACTTTAAATATGTTAAAGAGCAAGATGTTTGGTTAGAATTCCTCCACCAATTGTGCTGAATGACTGAGGCTTGGAGAGAGCCCGAAAAGAAGGTAGTAGCATGAATGGCTCCTGCCACCCTGGGGGGACACGCACATCCTGACACCATGACTCACTCTGGGAGTCACTTACATTAGTGAGACTAAGAAAGGAGAAACCTTAGTAAGAACTAAAGCCAGATGTTTTGGCACATGCCATGGTCCTGGCTGCTCAAGACTGAGCAGAATGATCACTGAAGCCCAGAGCTCAAGTTCAGTCTAGGCATACATAATGAGGCCCCTCTCAAGGAGAAAGAGGAAAAGGGGAGGGAGGGGGAGGAAGAAGAGCAGGAGGAGTTAAGTAAAAAGAACCATTAGAGTTGAAGAATATATATTCCATTTATCTGTCCTCCAGACAGAAATACAAGATTTGTGTCTACCACTCATAAAAGGTACCTTTGCCTGCAGGAGGAGTTAAAAGTACTTGAAGGGAACCAGTACACGGGAACCAGTGACCAAGGTTTCTTCAGCGGTAGAAGACACTCTTAGTGTGAGCAGGGATGTGACACAGACACGGGAACAGAGTTTGCCCTGCTGAGCCTACACAGAGAGCACTGGTCCGTGAGAGGTCTGGCCCTTGGAAAAGAAAATCCTCAATCCTGCATGGTTATTACCTCCAAAGCAGACGGAAGAGGGAGAGATCATGCGGAATTAGTCAGTGTGGCTCTTTTCTTCCTTCCTTCTTACCTGCTTGCTTCCTGAGTGTGCTGCTGGAAGTTAAACCCAGGGTGCCATGAAGCTAAGCAAGCCCTCCACCAGTGAGTTACTCTCCAGCCCCGAGGGAATGGGATTTTTGAATGAATCAAGGGGAAAAACACTGAATTTAAACTTGTGCAGAAACCCAAAGTTCTGAGATTCCCAATGACTAAGGGTATAGATTGAGAGAAAGGAAGGACTTGACTGGGGAGCCTAGTCAACCCTGGCCACCTGAGCGCAGCTCCACTGTGTAAGAAATATTTCCTTTCTGAATGACCCTGTCCCCCACACCCGTCCTTGATAATCACTGCATATCACACAAACATTAGTGGAGGCCGTCCTCACCGTGATCTTCCTAGTACGCTGGGCAGAGTAAGAAAGTTGGTAGGAGTTGAGAAAGGGACAATATTCTAACAAGCTGGCTCTGTTTCATTTCTCTATGATTTTAGTTGCACTGACATTTGCATGATAGGAGTTAATGTGTGAAGAGACAGAGCAGAATGCTGTTACAAGTTTATTCATTTTGTGAATGTTACAGTCTCCAGCACATGCCCAACACAGCCAATGCTGATTATTTAATAAAGTTCTTCACTGCGTAACATTTCTCAATGCATAAACTTGCTCTGAGTTTGTGTGTTTTAAATTATTTCAAGTTTGTATATATTGTACAGTAATAAGAACAAAGTTTTATACTCAGGGGAACCAGGCATGCTGGCATATGCCTGTAATATCAGATACTCAGGAGGCTGAGTGGAGGATTGCAAGTTCAGATCTAGCCTGGGCAACTGAAATATTCTGTCTCAATATTTAAAAAATAATAAAAACAAAAGGGCTATGGATGTAACCTAGTGCTATAGTTCCTGCCTAGCATAAAAGAAGCTCTGGATTAAATTTCAAGGGTAGCAAGATAGATAGATTAGATAGATGATAGATAGATAGACAGACAGATGATAGATAATAGATATAATATTTCAAGGAGAAAGGGGCTCTTAAACTTTGATGACCTTTTATTCTTATGACTTTTCAAAAAAAGAGAAGTATCCTCAGAGAATGGCAGAAAAATAGACATCAAGCAAACATTTCTTCATGTAAGTCACAGATACAAATCCAAGAAACAAATCAGTAGCTTCCTCTTTATTAAATACTATGTGGAAGCAGAAGTAGTCCTCTGGTTCAGTAATGCAATGCATCTCGCTATTAAAAATGCACATTAAGTTATTAATTTTCACTCACATTTATATGTTGAAATAAAACTATTCATCCATTTCCTCATTCACTAAAATGACAAAACAACTCAAACACAGTCATGGTAGAACAACAGTATATTTGTCAGTATCTGCAAATACAAATAATGCTAAGCAATTTAATTTACACTCTCTTAAGATCAATAGTAATCTAACAAGCAACCCCGAAGGCTTCATAACAAAAAACATTGTTTGCATCTAAATTACTATTTCAGAGAGAACCATGGGCTGACAGATCCCATGAATTGGTACCAACATGTACGAGGCGTATTAAGACATTTGGACTCTCTGATGATCTTTTTGGGAAAATAATTATTTTGTATATTTAAGGTATGAAACAATGTTATGTGAGACACATAGATAGTGGAAAGGTTCCTATGATGAAGAAAATTAACATATCCTCATGTATTGATTATTTATATATCGCTAATTATGTTTTTGTTTTGTGGCAAGTGTAAGTAATATCTATTCATTTAGCATTCATTCATTCCAAATAGATTATTTTTATTACCCATAGTCCTCTTTCACGCATTAGTCCTCTAGATTTGTTCTTCCTACACATTTGCTACTTTAAGTTCTCTGACCAGCCTCTCCTTTTTTTCTTCTCTCTCCTACCTGCTCCAAGCCCTGTCTTATCCTCTATCTGTGAATATCTGTTCTTTTCCTGTCCTCGCTTTTTCTTTCTTTCTTTTCCTTTTTTCTTTCTTCCTTTCTCTTCTTCCTTTCTTTTCACTTGTTCCACATATAAGTAGGATTACACAATACTATTCTTCCTATGTTTGGCTCATTTCATGGCATAATGTGGCTATGCTCCACACTCATCTGTGTCATGACACATGCCAATGCCTCACTTTTATTCGGACCTAAACATTCCATTAGGTGTATGTACCGGAGTTTCCTTATCCATCCACCCATCCATCAGCAGGCACTTAGGTTGTCTCCACACCAGCAGTCCTCAGTTGGGGAGATAGTTCAGTGGTCTAAAATCCTGCCTGGAAGTGTGAGGTCCTGAGTCTGTGCCAGCCCCAAAACCTGGCATCCTGGTGCACACCTGTAATCCCAACTCTGGGAAGGCTGAGACAAGATGATCACTGTGAGTCTGAGCTGTATAGTAAGACCCTGGACCAAATAAATATCTTTTAAAAAACAATCCTTTCATGGAAATAAACCTGGAGGAAATAAAATCACCACTTCATAGAGTCATCTGTATAACCATGTGTACATAGCTACATCCTTTGTTTAAAAAGGAGACTGTTTTCCACCTCATTATTTTTTCCAGAAATGCTAAATTTAAGCCCTCTCAAAGAAATACACAGGATTTTGGAGAAACAGTATCCACATCTTAGTTAGAAATAAACATTTTAAAATCATAAATGTATTTTTTTAAATGGACATAGAAAGACAGTGAAGATTACATGGCAGAATGCTTTCTATAAGCTGCAGGATACTAATCAGCTTTTCTTCTGAATGGTTAACAACCTAAGATCACAAGTCAGAGTTGGAGAAATAGAAGAGCCACACGGCCCGCCAACATTTTGGCCCTAGCCTTTCAAGGTCAGCGAAGACTCAGGGCATAGGAGAACCTGTACTGCAATATCATGGGACTCAGGTGAGCTCCAAATTTTCTGAGC
>PVKA01011825.1:0-59628 GCA_004027165.1 Ctenomys sociabilis | reverse complement strand
CCTGTTAAGATTGTGTTCTTAGACATTAAGTTTTTCATGTCCCTTAAGATTTGTCTTACATAGTTGGGTGCTCCTGTGTTTGGTGCATAGATATTTATGAGTGTTACTTCTTGCTCTTGAATTTTTCCCCTGACCAATATATAGTGGCCTTCTTTGTGTCATTTGATCATTCTTGGTTTGAAGTTGAGACTGTCTGAGAGCAGAATTGCTACTCCTGCTTTTTTCTGAGGTGCTGGAGCATGTGGTATTGTTTTCCATCCTTTGACTTTGAGTCTATGAACGTCTTTTTGTGTTAAGTGTGTTTCTTGTATACAGCATATTGTTGCATTTTGTTTCCTAATCCACTGTGCCAGTCTATTTCTCTTAATTGGAGAATTGAGTCCGTTTACATTGATGGTTATAATTGAAATGTGCTGACTTATGTTTGTCATGATATTTACCTGGTATTGTTTACTCCTTTGTAACCTGTGTTTAACTGACTGTCCTGTTTAGTGGGTTCCTTCCATTCTCTTTCAAGGTCAGCGAAGACTCAGGACATAGGAGAACCTGTACTGCAACATCATGAAACTCAGGTGAGCTCCGAATTTTCCGAACAAGGAGATTAAGGAGCCATAGAGGAAAGAGATTGAAGTTCTACAGTGTGCCTGGGGAGAGTCACATGAAGAGAAAACTTTCTCTCAAGCTCTCACAGAGAGCAATCTGGTCAAGCAGTGGTCGTGACTCATCCACATGGATGACACAGACAAAGGAACTACAGAATAATGTACAGGACTACGAGATAAACCCTGAGAGGTCTTCACTGACCACATAGGAAATATAAAGTTCATGTATTGGTATGTAAGACCTTGATCTATCTAGGTCTTAACCATCCAGCAGAAAAGTATAAAAATGAAGTATACATTGTGGGGCCATAATATTAAGCTGAGCTGTAAATGACTATGGTCAACAATTTCTTTGAATAACTCACTATTGTTGTAGAATGCTGACTGTGTTGGATTGTGGTGTCGAGTTCAAGCACCTAAGTTAGTTGAATGACAATGGAGTACCCACCCTTGACAGGTGTAGACAAAGGAAGGGGTATAGAAAGAAAAATCATGATGTGTGTATATAGACAGTACAGTTGGGATAGATAACGCTGTGCTTCTACATAATTCTATGAGAGGCAAGATCTGCACTAATGGTGGTTGCACAGGATATTATGTCGGCTTCTAGTACTACGGTCATCAACTAGGAAAAGAATTATTGAATTTTTGATATAATTCAGATATAAAAAATAAGTAAGCAGCTACACTCTTAATTCACTGATGAGAGATATCTGCTAAAATAATATCTGTAAATATAATATCATGTATGCACCTTGTACAATACCAAAATATTATGAAAACAGTCTGCAACGTATTAATTTATCGAATCTGCATTGTTAAGGTGTCTTGAAACTGTCTGATTGACATTTGTAGTTCAATAAAATAAATAAACAAATAAAAATAAAAAAATAAATTTGGGGGACCTGATTTTTTATAATTATTTCTAAAAATGTATTTGGTATAGGGTCTCACGCAGCTCTGACCTGTAATTATCCTCCTGTTTTCAGCCTCCCTAGTGCTGGGAATACAGGCGTGCACCACCACATCTCAATGGCCATCTCAGTGGCCATCTCAATGCACCTGGGGTGGAGCTGGCATGGCATGTGGTGCCCGGGATCAAAGCTGGTCCCTGCACTTGCCTAAGCAGGGGCTTGGTACACTGAGCTACCTTGCTGACCCTTAAATTCTTTATATATTCTAGACAGAAGGCCCTTGTCGGAGGTATAGTTAACTAAAACTTTTTCCTAGTTTGTTGCTTTTCCCTTTACCCCTTTGGAGATTTCCTTTGAAGTGAACAAAGTTTTCAAAAAGATGAGATAACCATTGTTGATTATTTGAAGCATTCCCCATGCAGTTTGGTTTCTGTTCATGCATTATCTACTTACCTCTATGTCTTTAAGATTTCTATCTACATTTTCCTCCATACACAGTGGAGTAAAACAGGATAAAGTTGAGTTTTTTGGTGGTAAATGGATGCAACTAAGGAACATACTCTTTAAGTGAAATAAACCAAAGACTATATGTGCAAACATCATATTGTCTCCTTAATGTGAGAACCTTAAAGAGAAAGTGGAATTTGAAGGATACAATAGATATTAGGAAAAGGGAATGATGAAATTATTCAAAAGGAAAGAATTACTGGATTGAGGAGGAGGACAGGAGAAGGAGTGAAGAGATTTATCTATGTATGTAAGTGGGATGCTTTGGACAACTGTACTGTGCATTTCTGCTGGTCTATGTAAAGAAGCAGTTAATGGTTTAATTTCTTTAATTTACTTCATCTGCTTTCATCAATTATTTCTCCTTTTTCTCTTCTTAATTTCTTATACATTTCTTTTTTCTTTGTTCTTCCAATTTTGCATGCATATATGTGGCAATATGAATAACTGGATGGAAGATAACATGTATTACAACAAAAACTATGAAATTCATATTGCTTTGCTAAGTTAAATTCCGTATCACTTGTAATTTTTCTGTTTTAATACTATTTTATAATTTATAAAATAAAAAATATAATAAATACTTTAAAAAACAAGTATATTATCTGAGAGACACATTAGTAATAGGTTCTCCTGGTGAAATTCAGATTTAGTGGGAAGAATTTATATATTTAAAATATTTTAATGACTGTTAGAAATTTAAACATGTAAACATGTAAAAATACTAGCTCTTTTTGTAGTGTTACCTACAGCATTTATGCCTTAAGTAACAAGGAGTCACTGAAAGTCACAACTATGACAGAATTGCTGAGTTACAGCAGCCCCTTTTGCAGGTTTACATTCTGCTCTTGTAGTCAGTCCCTGAGAAACTCCTTATACTGATGTCTATCTTCTCTCCAAAGGCCATAAGAATAAACAAACAACACAGTGTATAAGCACTCAGGTCTGCCAAAACCCCCTTCTGCATCATCTCTACATGCTATATTGCATTGGGAGTTTGCAGGTAAGAAACAGATGCATTCAAATATCCTCCTACCTCTTACAAAATCACCCTGACAGAGCCAAAGTAATTAAAAACAAGGTTGAATGTAGAAGAGAATTATGTTTCCACCCTTTCACTTTGAGAAACCAAAAATATTTCCAAAATAGTTTCATTTCTTGAAAATTTTGGAACCTCACTTCACCATGTTTTATCCTCAAATAGCAGTATTTTCCAATAGCCAATGAATTCCCTCTTCTTCACAATTCTTCAAAGCCCTTTATCAACAACTTACTATTTATATCCTGCCTTTCACTGTTAGTTACTAGTATTTAAGTCTCCCCACTAGCTGGCATCTTCAGCACAGGACCAATGTCTGATTTCCATGTGCCTCTAGCACTTGGCACAGGCCAAGGCAGCAATGTCTAATCTACAGATGGCTGTTAGTAGAAGTGTCCTAAAAAGATGGCTGCTCAATAAGTGTAGTCCTTTTGGAAGTTGTAGCTTAACAACCTTAAGTGGGGATTCCACTCATGCAGACAGCTGTTCAAGTTTTCCACACTTGCTGGTGATGAAGGCAAAGGAATCTTCCTTGCTGACTGGCCCTACAGGTTTCTACGATAAGCATTCCCACTAAGGAACCTAAGAGTCTAACAGCAGGGTCCTTGACAACAAAAGATTAAATGACACTGAGGTCAAATAATGGCAGAATCTGTCAAAGTCATAAAGACCCAAGAAACATATGTAGAATAGAATCCTAGGTATCCTTGTAGCTTCTGGGCAATGTACACAAAGCCAGTCAGAAACCTTTGCTTTAACCTCAGAGCCACTAATCTGTTCACCTTTTCTGCCATCACCCTGTAGAGCTTTAACCTTCAATAGTTGTACATTCCTGCTACATTTTTCTTTGTGTTTTTCCCAATACTTTGTTCAGCACACCAAGAATATAGAAAGACTTCATCCTGCACCAACCCACTGGTAACAAATTCCAACAGTGGACATTAGATGGATCATAAGAACCTATCAGCTACAAGGGCCGGCGGTATAGCTCAGCGGACTAAGCGCTTGCTTAGGTAAGCACAGGGACCAGTGTTCGATCTTTAGTTCCCCCAGCCGCGTCGGCCCCGCCTTCGGGTGCGCTGAGCCGGCAATGCAATCCGGGCGCGGTGGCGCGCGCCTGTCATCCCAGCACATGGGAGGCAAAAAGCAGGAAGATCACTATGAATGTGGGCTGCATGCATAGTGAGACCCTGCACCAAAAAAAATAGGAAAAGACAGAACCTATCAGCTACAATTACAAGCAAAGAGCAGGACCAGCCAGATAGCTCAGTGGATATAAAGTGTCTGCTTAGGCACAAACAGGGGCTTGATCCCCAGGATGCCATGCCAGCCCCACCCTATGGGCACATTGAGACAGTGACTAAGGCTAGGGATGGTGGTGCATGCCTGTAATCCTAGCACTTGGGAGGCTGAAAATAGGAAGATCACTACAAGTCTGATCTGTGTAGCAAGAACCTATAGACCCTATACTAAATACATTAAAAAAAAAAAAAAAAAAAAAAAAAAAAAAAAAAAAAAAAAAAAAAAAAAGCAAAGAGCAAAGCAGAATGGACTTACAATTCTATTCCAAGTCAGAAGAGGGTTCAGAAGAGGGTAACTCCAGAAATTTTTATGGGACAGGTGTCTCACTTCGTTCTCATAATCATCTTTCCTTTTGCAGATCAGTGAATATCAGGCTCATGAAAGACAAGCAGTTTGCCCAACAACACATAAAAAATATGTAAGTTCAGCAAGACAAAGAAAAGACATAGGATGAGAAGGAGGGAAAGAAGAAAACAAATGTGTAAGTGGCAAATGAAATTCAAGCTCAGGTCTGGCTGGCTGAAGAGCTCTTACTCAAACTATGGTTATGGCTTGGTGATAGCACCTGAGGTTAGTAGTTTAGAACGCACACTGCCCTAGGTTTCATCCACCCTTGGCCCAAATAAAAACTAAGACAAAACAAACAGAAACAAGTTAGAAAGCCACTATTCTACCCCACTCTGTCGTACAGCTTCAGCAGAAGATATATTCCTAAACACAACAATAAAACAAGGATCTCTACAATCAGTAAATACCTAGGCACTCCACAGATGCAAGGAGGCCAATAAATGTGTGGGGGCAGCAGGCAGGGTGGATTCACTATTAAGCTAAAGAAATGCAAATTACACGTCACTTTGTACTTATAAATACTTACCACAGACAAACTGTCCCTGTAACATTTCATGAATTTTGTAATTTAAATACAGGTAAGTTTTGGGGAAGCAATGCGTTAAAACTTGTTAAAACTTTAAGATGCACTGACTTAATCTATTCAAATAATTTAATGAAAAAAATGGATACACAAAAATATTTATGTATACAGACATTAACCACAATAATATTTACAAAAGAGAAAAAAAGGAGAAGCAAATGTCCAAAACCCAAATAATAACTGTGGCATATTTGAAACAAGACGTACACCCTCTTGGAACAAGAGATGCAGCTTCTGGCTTTGCTTACACCATGACCAAGCGAATGGACGCTGAATTCACATGGAGTATCAGCATACTAACACATCAGAGAAGATACACAACAAAATAATAATAAGGAAGAAAGCTACACAATCTAACATTGGTTAAACCTACTTGAAACACATTTTTGCAATCCACACAGAGTCATCCTGAAAATACTATCCAATTGAAAACACAGATACAGTAAATATCTATGTCTGTCCTAAAGTATTTTGTGTTTTATTTTTCTCCATTAAACTATGGTTCCTTTAGGGTTGGGGAGATAGCTCAGTGGAATAAGTGCTTGTCAGGCAAGTGCAAAGTCCTGAGTTCAAGCCCTGGTACCACCAAAAAAACAAAAAAAACAAAATAAACAAACAAATGAAAAACTATGGTTCCTTCAAGCATTATCTACCATGATATAACACTGGTTCAAATTAGGAATTCAACTGCATTCTAAATAAAGGAAATTTACTTGTAGTTTAAAGTGAGAATGAGACTAAAAGATATAAAATAATGAGCTCCAATGAACACTTACTTTACAAAATTAAAATCGTATCACATTACAAAAAAATAAATCAAAAACACATCAACAACTTCTCAATGGGACAAAAGCAAATACATGAGCACTGAAGATTTATATCTGAATTATGTATATACTCCTTTATTTATCTTTCTGATTCAGGGTCTCACTCTGCAGCTCAGACTTAGTGATCATCCTGTCTCAGCCTCTGCCCCTCTACCGCTGGGATTACAGGTTTGTGCCACCGTGCCTGGTTTTGGTGGCCAGCACAGCATGTAGTAAGAGGGATTGAACTTGGGTCCTTGTGTTTGCCATTAAGGTGCTTAGACCACTGAGCTACATTTCCAGCCTTTTTAAAAGATAAGAGAATGCTTCAGAACACAGATTGACAATCTCAGCACAACTATGGTAAATGAGTGGGTCCTCAGAGTGGAATTAAAATACTGTGAGCTCTCATATGATGAATCGGCCTTATGCCTTTGATTCTCCCATATTATAAACCTCATCTCTGCATCAAAAAAAGCATAAGCAAAATAATGCTTGGCCTATGGCAACAAAACAAGCAGTAGGTCTTAACAGAAAGTTGTGTTTTCCTCTACTCCAGTATTTCAAACTAAGTACAATGGACCATTGGTAATAACTCCTTATATCAACAAAAACTACATATCAGAGAATTAACGTGGATCTAGAGATATTTATGCTTAAAATCTGGCTGTTTCACCCTCTGAATGCTTGCTCATTTATGCATCTAGACATGGACAAAGATGCTCACTAAAGCACAGTTTGTGATAGTGATGCTGACCTTCTCAGTGTCCCAGACAAGAAATCATTAAATAAACCCTGCAATATGCAGACAATGGGGTCAGGGAGATGACTCAGTGGAATAAGCACTTCCCTGGCAAATGCAAGGGCCTGAGTTCAATCCCTGGTTCCGCAAAAAAATTAAAAAGACAGTAAGATAGCTCAGTGGTCTCAAGTGCCTGCTTAGGCAAGCTTAGGCACAAGGGACATGGTTCAATCCCTGGCACCATGTACCATGCCAGCCCTGCACTCAGGGTGGATTGTCTGAGGAAAGGAAAAAGAAAAAGAAAAAAGCCCTGTAGTATTTATACAACACAGTAAAACCACATAGATTACAACCAAGTGCATTAGTAAGAACAAATCTCAACATGGTAACCTCAAAGTCACCAAAAAGCACATTTGTCTAATACCATTTTAGAAAGTGTAAGTAAAAAGTACAGTATTAAAAGTATTAAGAAGCCGGGCGTGGTGGCGCATGCCTGTAATCGGGAGGCTGAGGCAGGAGGATTGTTGTGAGTTCGAGACCAGCCTGAACTACAAAGTGAGCTTAAGGCCAGCCTGAACTGCATAGTGAGACCCTGTCTCAAAAAGACAAAAAATAAATAAATACATAAATAAAAAATAAAAGTATTAAGAGCTGGGGAGATGGCTCAGCAGCCTAAGCACCTGCCTGGCAAGCCAAAGACCCAGGTTCTGTCCCTGATACCACATGCCCAGACCCCACAAAATTAGAAGTGCTTCATACCCAAAAGCACCAAATTCAGAAGAGTGTCTGGGAGGGATTGCAAGACAATTTTATGTAAGGCAACAAATGCTAAGTCTATAATCCTATATTTAAATAAAAATATAAATCAAATATAAGAAAACACTACAATGTTATAAAACTGAGTGTGAATAACTGTGACCATGAATCCTGATACGTCAAATTCATTGGATTAAGCAATGTACAGCAGCTTAGTAGATCTGCCTGGATGGGTTCTGGAGGGGTGACCTGGAAGAACATGCTATGTTCGGCTCCTTACCCATTCAGTCTAATCACTCCCCTGCTCAGATTCTCACTGACACCAACTCAGCAGCTCTGTTCACCACATCCTTCTACCATGACATTGCTGACTTAGAATCAAATTATCATGGACTTACACCATAAACCAACTTAAACTTCTCTTACTTTAAGGTGCTTATCCGAAACTGGAAAGCTAATAACATACTACTTAAATTGTTCTACCACATTTTTTCTTAGATTCAATATCTACTATAATAAAAATGTATAAAGATAAATACTGAAAATGTTAGTATTTGCAAACTATTTTTGCACATGAATTCTAAGGCTGGAGATTAGAACTAGCTGAGTGAGTGAGCAGGACCTGCCAGTCATGGAAACCCAGGGCACATGTACAGACCACAGAACACGACATGACTTCAGCTCCTTGTGGGACCTATCAGGAAAGTACCTTCTGATTTTTCATTTATACCCAGCCTAAAACCAAATAGCTATTTAACAGGATGGCACATATCTAATCTCAGGCCAGATGAGATTCTAATAGGACAACCATCTAAACTGCCACTTTTGCATGGGTGCACAGCAACTTAGCATTTCTTATACACTGCCATTGTTCCTTGTAAGCACTGTCTCTAACTGTCATCACTCTGCAAAACCCAGTTTCTTTCTACCCTCAATAAATGTACATCTTCACTACCTGTTCTACATGTCTTATCAATTCTTTGTGCAGGATACTAAAACCAGGGAAGACTCTCTCCAACCCCCGAAAGCAGGTAAGAGTTCATGTTTACATCTTTACATCCTTGGAATGTCAGCTCACTGATGAATGGTGGCACATTTTGCATTTCTCTTTTAATAAGGTGATACTCATAGCATATACACGATATATATGCATGAGCATGTTTTTCTTGAGGATTTAAAAAGATGTCTTTGCCCTACTTTCTAGCTTACAATGTTTCTGGGAAGAGCTATGATGCCATCTGTATTTTTGTTCTTGTTTCTATATGTTTTTTTTTTATTTCCTTGTACTTTCAAGCTTTTATTATTGCTGATGCTAAGCAATTTTATTGTGATGCACCTTAATGTAGTTTTTTTTCATTATTCTTATATTTGTGTTCAATGGACTAGTTGAATCTATGAACTTAGTGATTTTAGAAAAGGTTTATCATTATTTCCTTTTTTCTTGAAATTTTAATATTTTAAAAATGTATTTAGTACAGGGTCTACAGGGTTTCACTACACAGTTTGGACTCATAGTGATCATCCTGTTTTCAGCCTCCCAAGCTCTGGGATTATAGGCACACACCATTACTCCCAATCTCAGTAGTAGTCTTAGTGGGCCCTGGGAGTAGGACTAGCATAGTACACCAAAGATCACACTGGGCCACTGAACTCTGCCTACACAGGTGCTTTAGTCTGCTGACCTACCTCACTGACCCTAAATTTTATTTATTTATTTATTTATTTATTTATTTATTTATTTATTTATTTATTTATTTTATTTGGCAGGGTCTCCCTACACAGCTCAGACTTATAGCAATCCTCCTTTCTCAGCCTCTGCAGCACTGAGATTACAGGAGTGAGCCACCATGCCCAGTTTCAGTGCCCAGCACAGTGTGCCCAAGATTCCAGAGCTGGCACAGCATTTGGTACCAGGGAACGAACTTGAGTCCTTGCACTTGCAAGATAGCCAAGCTATCTTCCCAGCCCCTTTGTATCATTTCTTTTAGCAGTTTTTCATTCTCCACCTCTATTTGGAAGAACTATAACTGCTGGTGTTTGTTGTGGTTGTGACAGTGGCTTTGTTTAGTGACTTCTGGATGAAGTCTGTGAAGTCTAATCATTCACTGTATGTGGCCAATCAAGTCTTTCCAGTTATCTTAGCAGTTGACAATTAGGTCAGATTTCTCCCACCACCAGAAAGCACCATGTTCATATTGTCTCTACAGCAGAGCTTCCCCGAAGTGCAGCATTTTGCACATTGAGGAAACAACAGAAACAGAAAGGCCACACAACTGCCCCATCAATCCTCTTCCAGAAGCAGACTACAAAACCTACTCAGAACCCAGGAAGAAGGCTCTGAGGGATCTTCTCCTCCTGCCCCTCCTAAAAGCACTTGTCTTGCAGCCCTGTCAGCAGTGCTCTGCTCCACACACTCCTAATTGTCAGAGTTGATAAACTCTGTCACCTCATCATTTCAAAGGTCCTTCAGGCACAGCCGGGGTCACTTCAAAACTCAATTTCCTTCTTCTCTTCTCTAGGGAATCATTGCCTTCCACTGTCTGACATCCAGTCCTCACTGCCATTGTCTCACACACATGGCTTGTTTATTTGATGTTTCAAGCTGGAAGATAAATCTAAGCTGTGTTCATTATGACTGAAAGCAGAAGTTGAAATTGCCCTTGAAATGAACTTGGAGGGACTTATTTCTATTCAATTTCATTACTATTTTAAAATTTTTTATAAATCCCCTCTATACTAGTCACCCAGGGCATAGGGCTCCTATCAGCCAGTCGCTGGGGTCCACACCAAGGTACCTGCTACCTCAAAGGGACAGGTGAAGGGAAAATAACTGTATACACTCAGAAGCCTTCTCAGCAGTGTTTGCTTATTTGCATGCTTCTATTTTATAACAAGAACCAGTAAGTCAGGAAGGTTATCAAAACAGACATGTTAAATTTTGCAAGTCACTATGATCAAAAACTTGGTGAACTTCAAATCATTGTACACTGCAGAACTTGCAAAGGTATATACCAAGGCCCTGTCTCAGAAGATGAGAAAGAGGGAGACAGACAGAGACAGAGACAGAGAGACAGGCAGGCAGACTAGCAACTTAGCTAACTTTTTTATGTACTTTGTTTTTTTTAATTTATTTATTTATTTATTTATTCATTCATTTATTTATTTTTGTTATTTTCTTTATTTTTTTTTTATTTTATTGAAGTACAAATATCAATCAGACAGTTTTAAGACACCTTAACAAGACAGATTCGATAAATACACTGCAAACTGTTTTCATAATGTTTTGGTATTGCACAAGGTGCATACATGATATTATATCTACAGATATTATTTTAGCAGATGTCTCTTATCAGTAACTTAAGAGTGTAGCTGCTTACTTATCTTATTTTTTTACATGAATTATATCAAAAATTCAATAATTCTTTTCCTAGTTGATGACCGTAGTACTAGAAGCCGACATAATATCTTGTCCAACCACCATTAGTGCAGATCTTGCCTCTCATAGGATTATGCAGAAGTCCAGCGTTATCTATCCCAGCTGTACTGTGTATATACACACATCATGATTTTTTCTTTCTATACCCCTTCCTTTGTCTCCACCTGTCAAAGGTGGGCACTCCATTGTCATTCAACTAACTTAGGTGCTTGAACTTGACACCACTTTATTTTGTATCACTTAAGGTAAAAGAATTTAAACTAAGCTTATCACAGCTTAGGGCTCTTTTTTTATTGCACGTCTGTGGTATTTCTAGAATTTCCACTCATACGCATACACAAAATAATGAACAGCTCTTGTACCTAGGAAAATAAAATTGAAAACTTGAAAAATTACCAAAGATCTGACACTATTTGGTTTGCTGGGAACTCTGGAAACAATGATGCACATGGTTTGGCCTCAGTGTCAACCTTTTCCTAGTTTATCATGCTTCCAGGTCATTGCTAATTTCACAGCATGAGGACAGCCTAAAGCTGTTTCCTTCTAAATCATAAATTTCATATTTTTTATAAAAAACCTCCACCGCACTTGGAATTTGCTAAAAATGAGATACTACCTGCTAATTTCATCAGAGGCTATAATGATATTGAACCATTTCAAAGTCTGCTAGCTAAATGCAGACTTTTTTATCTTGTTTTGACAGCAGTGGTGTTAGGCACGGAACCCAGGGCCTCTTGCCTGTGAAACAAGTGCTCTACCACTGAGCTGCACCCCAACACATGACAACTTCACATTATGAGCATTTAATAAAAGTGAAACAAGTAAAAATATTTACAGTCACAGGAAAAACTAGCTCTCACTCGGAGATAAATAATAAAAAGTCTCCACATTTTTCATCTTGGCTTTCCAAAGAAGCTTTCTCAGTCTTTTTTAGCCAGTTGCTATTGTATTACTTCATCTGAGGCTCCAAAGTAGATACATGCAACAGAATGATCTCATAGAACTTTGGAAAGAACAGAGATAGACATTATATACTCTCAGCACAAACAGGCTCAACTGCAAGAAGGACTAGGGAGATGCAAAGTGGGATTTAAGCAAATATTCTAAAGCTAGCACACGTTACTTAACATGCTTGTGAACTACTGAGTCAAAGCAGTCTTATTTCATAAGCAAAACAACTTCTTACATACACATCAGAAATCGTGACGACAGGGCTGGTCAAACAGCTCAGCAAATTAAAGTGCCTGCAAGCAGGTGCAGGGACCTGGGGTTCAATCCCCAGGCATGCCCTACCACCCTTGCCCCCAGGGTACGCTAAGACAGCCATTGAGACTGGGAGTGGTGGCACAGCCTGTAATCCCAGTAACCACTTAGATTTGTTTTAAATGAATGATTTCACAGGCAACTGTTGTAAGTTCATGATGCTCTATGTTTATTCCAACAATTATCTCAACATCTCTCTCTAGAGCCAACCTTCCATTCAACAGAATTACTTTCAAACATAATTAAGCCCCAAATCACTTTAATTAATATCAAAAGTCCTTCCACGACATATAATGAAAAAAAACAGCTTTTAAGGCTGAAAAGGTTGATACGTATGATTTTTATATACTTTGGAATGATTTCTACATAAGTTGAGGTACTCTTGGAAACTAAGAGAAACAAATGTGCCAACAGCCTGGAAGCCCACAGTACATGTGGTCTATAAGCTCGGCCTGGAAAAAATACTGCCTTACAATAGCACCATATCTGCACCCAAACAAAGACAAATGGCCATGCATAGAAACAGTACTGAATACAATAAGAAGTGTGTGGAAGTTTTATGGTTACTGCCTCATGCTGTAAGAGGAGCTCATCATGCTGTACACTGACAAGGACTGCACATAATGGTATTTCACACCCCAACACCAAAAATTCATTTAGCTCCCTATCTGCCATTGCTGTCTCTCATTTGTTTGTTCAGTCAGGATCTGAAAACAGGACTGGGATGAGGACAGAAAACCCATACAAATGAAGACTTTCAAGGCACCTACCAAGAAAATGAGCACACAGGTAGAGAACACAGCCCACTACTAACCACAAGCACTGAGAGAATACAGGCTGACCAGGCAGCACTTAACTTCAAAATAATCAGAAGGCTGGGGCACGCTACTTTTTACATGCCCTAAAATAATTAAGCCACCTGATAAAGAGTCTCAATGGTTTCCAGATTTTCCTGTCTGCTCTCTCCCCAAAGAATTTCCAAAACTTGGCCAGTACTGGAAGAGCTTCCCCCTTCTCTTTCCTTCTACTCTAGCTGCCCACTCTTTCAGAATGTTTTCTTCTTCAAAACATGGGCACATTTATAATACTGTACTAATATTTTTGTTACAAGAAAGTAAGTACAAAAGTTAAAAAGAGAACACTGAGGGCTGGGGAGATGGCTCAGTAGAATAAGCACTTGACTGACAAACTCAAGGACCTGAGTTCAATCCTCAGTTCTGAAATAAATAAATAAATAAAGTTCTGTGATCACCTTGGGAATTCTTTTCACATGTATTTCATTTCTTGAATTATATATATTTCTTCTTCATTTATTATTTCCTTAGTGTCATAGTATATAACTCTAGCAACTTTCAGAGAAATAGTATACAAAAAATATTTAAGATACTTCATATGTGGAAGTAGCTTTACTCTGCACAAACATACTGTTAATTTTGGTATGGAGTTCTAGGCTGAAAATTATATTCCTTCAAAAGTTTTAAGATTGCTCTGTTGTGCTTTGAGGCATTCTATGATTGAGATATCAAACACTATACAAATTTCCCAACCAATAATATGGCCCATATGTAGACTCCTATTGCCCAACAAATAATTGTGTATTATTTCTAGAAATAAACTTTTGTTTATTGTCTAAAATAGTAATAATAATATGGGCCATTTTTTTGTCTGTCTCTTTTAATTGGCCTTTGGTTCCCCTGAAAGTGTTTAGGGAAGTTTTAGGTCTGATGCACTGGCGTTTCATAGAGACATGTCTTGATAAGCAGTTTTTCTTTCTCTGCCAAACATTTCATTCATCTTTATACCCCAATATTCCCTTGTCCTAGTTAGTTATAGGAAAAATCTCAGTATTATTCATCTGGTACCTTTTCTTCTTTTCCTCTGCACTCTAACTTCTTGGACTTCTGAGAGGGAGGTGAGGTACCTCCTGGATTATTTTCTGCCGCCCAACTTTCCTTACTTATTTTCCTAACCTATTACTTCAAAGTCTTACTGAATCTTAAAATTTTCTAATACTTTAATGTTCTTTTTGCAGCTTTTTTGGTTCTTTGAATATCACTTTTTAAGAGAATCCCATTTGTGCATCATAAATGCGGTATTTTCTCTTATTTACTTGGGACCACACACGTTTAAGATTTCGGAGTTCTGTTTTATTGTTATTGTTGCCGATATTGTTAATATATTTTAGTATATCTTCAGGCTTTACTAGTTGAGCAACTCTAATGTTAAAATCTTTATATCAGGTTTAGGGGCATTTTGGATTCAGGACATTGGGTGAGTGATGCTCACCCTGGAACATCAATGAGCTGGCTCTATTTTCTCCCAGCTGTGGACACTGAAATCCAGCCTCCAGGTCAGCATGTCCTTGTCACCTTGCCTGCTGCAGGTCACCCTGCTGGGCTGCTCAATTTCTCTCCAACACAAGTAGGAGGGCATAATAATTCAGGCTGTACAAGGGTATTTCTGCAAAGCCAACTGAAGTTCTGTCTCCTTACACATGGCTTATTAACTTACTACTTGTATGCCATCTACCTCAAGTCAGGTATTATAATTTTATTTTATCATCATCATTCATCATTATCATCATTAGTAGCACTGAGTATTGATCTTAGGGGCATTGCACTAAGTTACATCTTTAACCCCTTTTGTATTTTCATTTTTAAATTTTTGATACAGAATCTTGGTAAGTCACTAAGTTGCTCAGGCATGATTTGCAATCCTTCCGCTTTAGCCTCCCAGAATGCTGAAATTAGAAGCATGATGGCTAGCTTTTTAAAACAATGGTTATTGTACTTCAATAAAACAAAAGTAAAATAAAATTAAAAAAAAAAAACAATGGTTATGTACCTTACCTATGTTTATCACTGTGGTTCTACTGGGAATGACACTCTTCAGCTTTTTATAACCTGGACTAGAATGGAATCTAGCTGCACATTTAAATTAAATTAACTAATGTAAGAGCCAGGGATATAGCTCAGCAGCATAAGCCCCTGCCTGGCAAGCGCCAGGTCCTGAGTCCACACACACAACAGAAGGAGCTGTCTACTGGGGCTGGAGAGATAGCTCAGTAAAATAAGCACCTGCCTGGCTATTATTATTATTATTATTATTATTATTATTATTATTATTATTATTATGGGAGAATACCAGTCATTTATTAACAATTTCCTTTAGTACAGGTTCACTTATACCTAACTTTTTCTTTTCTTAGAACAAGTCATCAAAGTCACTAGAAATTGGTATGCACCTAAAAATCTTCTTTTTCCCTCTTGGTTCTGGAACCTGGGGCCACGGGCTCATAATACAAGCCAAGCAAATTCTCTTCCCTGGAGCTATATACCCAATTTAACTAATATGGCTTAAAATCTTCCTAAAGTAATATAATTGTGAACTAGCTAGTGGAGAAAGGGGCAAAGTAAGACTGCATTAAGATCCCCGGGCTTTAGTTTAGTTTCTACAACATACCAGGCAGGCCATCTGTGGTGAGTCACTTAATCTATCCAAATCTTACCTTCTTTAACTAAAATCAAATTAATAGTATACATTAATTATTATGCAAATTGCATAAGGCATCCTATGGTGCTCAATTTTAACATTTAAAAATGAGATTTTAATAGTCAAAACTTACTAAAATGTTATACTACATGGAGGTCTAACTAGTTATCTAGGGTTTATGAGCATGTCATAATTTAAATTTTTTTGAAATTTAGTCAAATTTATCTTTCACTGATTTTAAGCTTAAAAATTCACTTAACACTCACTTGCAATCCATAATCAATGCATGTAGCACTTTTGCATGTAAGCACAACACACAAAGCAGAACTTTCAGGGGCCCAGTGCACAAATTCCCAGGTGAGGCCAAGTAAGGTGCATGTTACCTTCTGTAGCAACTCTCACAGTGCAAGGAAGAATCCTTTCTGCACTGTAGCTAAGGTTGGATCTCCCCCCCATCTTTTCTTTGCTGTTGTTGGGTTTGCTGTTCAAATGCATAGTGTTCTGAAAGCAAGAGGCTGTGACATGCATTACAGAGAAAATAAGACTTCTCAGAGCATGTATTATGCTCAGGCAGGAGTTATGACATTGTTAGTCACAAATTCAATATTAGTCAACAATATATTAAGTGTTCATACAACAGAAATGCAGTACACATGAAACAAGGTTATACAATTATTCACTAATGAAATAGTTATGACCAGAGACATACAAAAATCTAACACTGTATCTTTGCTACAAAGCAATAGTCCCATGTTCACTAATAATGCTCACTGTAATTGTATACAGAGTAACTGCTACAAATAGCTGCACTATACTTTAAAACGTAAAAGACATTCAGGAAGACATCCAACTTAACTTTCACTAAGGTAAGTGGCTCTGCAGTCTCCCTATTAAAGCCCTATAAAGGCATCTTTACTATCTTGAAATGAACTCTCATAGAGAAAGTTACTCCCACCATACATAAATTCAAAACAATAAAATATTACACCTTTCTATAATACAATAGAAAAAGAAAACTATGACATCTAATATGCAAACATACCACATATATAGTGGATCATATGTACAAATTCAGGTAAAATGAACCTTTACTGATAACGCACTTAAGCCATGTAAAAGTAGCTCATAAAATGTACACACACATACACACACAGTGAGAGACAGAGACAGAGACAGAAAAAGAGAGACAGACAGACACACAAAGGAACACAGAATAGAACAGAATTGGGTTCTTTTTCATCAAACTACTGTATTAATACTTTTTCCAGTCATTTCCTAGAATCCTCTTAAGGGTTATGGCTCACAGATTCTCTATGAAAAAAAACTCATCAACACTATTTTGTAAAAATCTTTCCAAGGCTCAGATAAATGGCTTTGCTCTTTTTCACACTGACTTTCAACTCCACCTCATTAGATGACACCCTACCTGACCAATCTGCAAAAGGTGTTTGTTTTAACAATATTTGCAAGACTGCAGCCATAGCTTTGCATCTGCCATCAGACATCCACAGCACCCCCACCCTGCTACCAAGCAACACTCCTTGGAAGTGCTTTGGACCACAGAGCCTATTGTGTATTTTTTGTTTAAACCTCTTCATGGTTCTGCTAAAATCCAAGACAAAGGGAGGGATAAGAAAAACACACTTTTATAAGCATATTCACAACAACAGGTATATACGAAAAGAATACAAAATCTCTTGTTTATGACCTACGCTGCTTCTATCTGAAGGAGCAGGAAAGAGACACTTTGGTTCTTTTATACTGATGCACAGGGATACACAGGCAAGCAGGGAAGCTGGGGTTTATAATTCTGTTTAGAGCCCTTCCAGATGTCAACTATGGAGAGCTTTTTATAAAAACTGAATGAGACTGGCTTCTGATTCTGTACAATAAAGGTCAGTCTCATGGGCAAATCCCTTCACTCACCCCGAAAGGTCAGCTAATTCACTTCCTGGGTCTCAGCACTAGGTCAGCCATGCAGAGGAGTCTCCTCCAGCTTTATCTTCTGCACAGGTGCCCTTGTCAGAGGAGGATGAGAACTCAATCAGAAGGCAGGGAAAACTAGTGAAACTACCTTCAAATAAACTGCCTGTGTGGTCAGATTAAGAAAAGAACTTGCGGTCTCAGTATAATATCACTTAGTGATAATCCAGGTTTACTCAAATTACTAAGGAATTATAAGCAAATCCTATATTCATTATTTTCAAAAGTGATTTTATTACTTCACAAACAGTTTTCAGGTACAATATGATTTGTTAATAAAGTTTTATTGTACCTTGGTTAACACTGACACTACTCTGTATCACGTTGGTAAAAGGAAAGGACCGTAATTTATTACATTATCCAAAGAATTTTAAAAATTATGTTACATAAATGATAGTGTTTGAAACTGAAGTTTTTAGAATATGAGCTAACCATTCCTGTCCATTTGCTTAGCATTTTCATAAACGTATAATGTTGACTTATACACATTTTTAAAAACTTCCTAAAGATTTCCATTTAGAAATACTTCACATTAGTGTTATTGTTTTGATGCCTAGCATAAGCTCAGAAGGGCAAAAATTCCTGAAATTTACAGATATTTTGATTGTCTGAAACTTAAACTCTCATGTTATCATAGTATTCTGTTGCAATACATTCTTTCTTTATTGCTATACTCCATTGTCTCTAAGCAAATCACAATTCTGTAGGCCCCAACTTTCCCTGGGCCATCTACCTCAAACTCATAATACCATTTCCTACACTATTGTTCATTCAAATTCTGAGTTATGCTGGAATTAAATGAATACTTCTATTTACTTCAGAGGCCAAATAGGAAAATGTATATTCAGGTGATAGATGTGCATACATTTGCTGACACAGGATACAAGTTTAAACATAAAAGCCATTTGGGAACTGGAATATAAATCCCAACCAGGTAATATTTCCTATGGTCTGAGTACCTGAATCAGTGAGGTTTGGATAGATAAAAGTGCCAACTTCCTAAGGCTTAAAATGTCATGTAGATGGCCACCACCTAGATCCAATTACTACTTTTGGGAGAAAATTGAGGACATCTGATCCTATCTCATTAATTATAGTATGTAAGAAGCCAAGAGTGACTCCACTGTCTAATTTATGGAAACAACTCAGTTGAGGGATCTCCTCCTGAAGACCTTCCACTGGCACAGGTGAAGGGGACATGACCTATGTGATGAGTTAATCATTTCACTTTCATTTGTCCTCTATTATTTCATGTTCACATTCACTCCTAACCTGGACCTTAATCCTATGTTTTATATGCTCAGTTTGTGTCAATCCCATTATGGACCACCTCTGTCAACCTTGGCCTATTCTAGATGTCCAACAAGGAATACTCAGCCTGCTCAGATACTTGTCAGCCTCTTTTAACTGTGTGAACAGAGGCCAGTGGCAGGAAACTGGATTTCAGTTTCCTAAGGATGCTGATGGGCAGGGCTGTAGCACAGTTAAGCCCAAAAAGATGACAGCATTCGCAGAGCTGGTGCCTTAGAGTAACATCTAGAATCACTGCATGCCATGTGGGAAAACTGAGGGTGGTAGGCTTGTAGAACCCCGGTTTCTCTCAGGAGTTTTTCCATTTCCATTATCACTGCCATGTTGCCTGCTGAACATTTTGCAGCCTGTTGCTTCTCCCATATTGTTAACTGCTCTCATCACCCAGGGGCAAAACTTCTTGGCTCCATGATTTTCAGAATTTCTTCTAATACTCCCGTCTCCTCTCCCAGTCTTCCAAGAGAAGAGCATAAAGGTTGACAAAAAAATCCAAATCAGGATTCATCATCGCCACATCTCAAAAGAACACAGCACACACCAGGAATGAAAGAACTTAAGTAAAATTCACTTCAAGTCTAGTAACTGGAGTACTGAGCTACAAAGTTCCTTTGTTGTTTAAGGAAACACTCAGTGTACACAAATGCTGTTGTATTTAACCTCAAGGCAAATGTCAACTGCTAATGTTTCCAGGATAACATACAGAAAGATACAGTACACATAAACCTTAGAACTATAAAAACTATTTTGTGACATGGGCTGGACACTAACACATGGCACAAGGCTTTCTGAACCGTAAGCAGAGAGCCCTGAGTTTGTTAACTCTTTTAGCTTCTGAAAAATATGAATTTAAAAGTGTGGTTTTCACAAAATTAAACAGATATTGTGAGGATTCCTCTTCAATTCTATAAAAAGAAAGAAGAAAGAACACACAAGAAACTTGCAAGAATGGCCCAGCCCACGGCCCCAAACCCAGCGCAGCTCAGCCTGTGAGTGAGAGCTCCAGGCCCGCCACATTGGAGAGACATTTCCCAACAATCCCATCTTACCCTGTGGCCCTAGATCCAGCGTAGTTTGGCCTGTGAGTGAGGGCTCCACGCCCGTCAAGCCCCAGAGACAGTTCCCAGCAGTCCCAGATCCCACGTCACGGCCTCAGACACAGCACAACTCGGCTGCAGACCGAACAAAGCCCAGGCCTGCCCACCTAGAGAGAGACCTGCCTGAGACACAAGGGCCAACTCCAGCAACTTTCCAAATTCCTGCCCCATAGCCAGCCAAGACAGTGGGAATTTTCATTATTTGCTTTGCATTTTGGTTTGGTTCGTGCTCACCAGACCAGGGAAACAAGAGTGGAAACCACAGGAGATGCAGCAAAACGGAACTGAACACAACAGCTAGATCCAGGACAGGCATAACTGGATAATCTCAAACTTAATAGACTGGCACCCGAATCCCATTACATGCTAAGGTTATACAAAGCTCTACACCAAAGGTCAGAGGTCAGTGCTATACAAAATGGCAAAGACAAGGAGAAAAATGCAATATCAGGCCTTGAGTCCACCAGTAAGTGCAGAGGACACTAACTCAGCTGAAATGAATGAATGAACAGATATGGAAGCAAAGGAATAACAGCAGAAAGGTATACAGGAACTCAGACTAGAATTAATTCCTGAAATAAAAAAAGAAATATCTGAATACATAGCATCTGAAATAAAGAATAAATGCAGAAACATCTGGGGGAAAACCAATGCTCATCTAGAACAAGTGCACAGAACAATATTCGAGCTGAAACGTATGAATTAACAACGTCTGAAGTAAAGAAACAACAATAGAAAGGTCATGAGGAACTCAAAGCAGAAATAATTTTTGAAATCAAAAAAGAATTCTTTGACAAAAAAAGAATTCTTTTACATCATAGCATCTGAAATACAGAAACAAGTCTGGAAATACACAGAGGAAACGCAACTTGGAAGAAACTCTGCAGAAAAAGAATTAATAACTACCTAAAGAAGGCATGGACAAAAAAATAGAGGAGTTCAGAAATATGATGGATTCCTTGAATAAGCAATACAGAAAAGAAATAGAATACATGAAACAGAGTCAAAGAGATATAGAACAAATAAAAATATCAATCACAAGTCTACAAAACCATTTAAGTGAAAAGGAAGACAGAATTTCAGATCTTGAAGACGCTGGTGCAGCTAGTGGAAAAGTGAGAAAGGGTCTCTTAAAAACAACAAGAATGCAGGAAAAAATAATCCATCACCTGCAAGAGGATGCCAGGATGAACAATGTGAGATTAATTGGCATCAATGAGAATGAAGGAGTCGATACAAATGATATAAAAAGAATAGGGGAAGAAGTAATCACAGAAAACTTCCCAAATATGAGGAAATAATCCAACATTCAGTTAACCCAACCATACAGAACACCAAATAACTTCAACCCAACAACAAACACACCGAGACATATAATGGTCAAGATCTCAGAAATCCTACACAAAAATAATATACTGAAACCTGCTAGAGAGAAGAAGCAGATCACATTCAAAGGAAAACCCATCAGAGTTACAGCCAAGATATCTACGCAAACCATGAAGGCAAGGAGACATGGAACAGAGCTCTTCAAGTGCTATAGGAAAACAAATTCCAGCCCAGACTATTATAACCTGCAAACTCTCTTTCAGGTTTGATTGAGAAATGAAATACTTCCATGACAAAGAACAACTAAAGAATTTCATGATGACACAGCCATCCCAGGCTGAAAGATGTTCTAGGGAGAGACCACAATGACTAGAACTCCACAAATGAGAAAGGAAGGAACCCACTAAACAGGACAGACAATTAAACACAGGATACAAAGGAGTAAACACCAGGTAAATATCAGGACAAACATAAGTCAGCACACTTCAATTATAACCATCAATGTAAATGGACTCAATTCTCCAATTAAGAGAAATAGACTAGCACAGTGGATTAGGAAACAAAATCCAACAATATGATATATACAAGACACACTTAACTCAAAAGGACATTCATAGGCTCAAAGTCAAAGGATGGAAAACAATACTACATGCCCCAGCACCTCAGAAAAAAGCAGGAGTGGGAATTCTGTTCTTAGACAGTATCAACTTCAAACCAAGAAGGAAGAAACGACACAGAAAAGGCCACTATATATTGGTCAGGGAAAAAATTCAAAAGCAAGGGGTAATACTCATAAATATCTATGCACCAAACTCAGGAGCACAAAACTATTTAAGACAAATATTAATGGACATTAAAAAACTAATATCTAAGACCACAATCTTAACAGGAGACCTTAACAGCCCCTCCTCTCAAAAAGATAAATGATCCAGACAAAACATTAGCAAGGAAGGAGCAGAACTGAACCAGAGCTTGGAACAAACGGACCTGGTGGACATATACAGAGTGTTCCACCCAACCACAGCTGAATACACGTTTTTTTCAGTTGCACACGGGTCATTTTCCAAAATAGACCACACACTAGTCAAGAGGTCATATGTAAGTATATGGAAGAAAACAGAAATTATCCCATGCATATTATCTGACCACAATCCAATGAAACTGGAAATGAATGACAAAAGAAACCAGAAAAACCCACTACATTCATGGAAATCAAACAGCACCCTACTCAGCAATCAATGGGTAACAGAAGAAATTCAACAATATCTACAATTCAATGAAAATTCAAGCACAATGTACCAGAAATTATGACATGCGATAAAAGCAGTTCTTAAAGGGAGAATCACAGCTATGAACTCACACATTAGAAAAATAGAATGGGAACAAATAAACACACTAATGTTGCACCTTTGACATCTAGAAAAAGAAGAGCACATGAACCCAGAGCGCAAAGACAGGAAGAAATCATAAAGATTACAGCAGAAATTAATTAAATTGAGAGGAAGAAAACACTTCAAAGAATCCACAAATCAAAAAGTTGTTTCTTTGAAAGACTAAATAAAGTTGATAAGCTTCTAGCCAATCTCATCAAACAGAGGAAAGAAAAAATTCATGTACATGCAATAAGGAATGAAAAGGGTGAAATAAACACAGACCAAGCAGAAATTCAGAAGATTATCAATAGTTACTTTGAGAATCTTTATGCTCACAGAACAGAAGACACAGAAGAAATGGACAGATTCCTCGAAAGGTACAAATTACCAAAACTGAACCAAGAAGACGTAACAACTCTCAATAAGCCAATAACAGCCAACAAAATATGAAAGGTAATAAAAAGCCTACTGACAAAGAAAAGTCCAGGTCCTCATGGATTCTGAGAAATTCTACAAGAAATTTATAGAAGATATAATCCCTACACTACTCAAACTGTTCAATGAAATTGAAAAGGAAACAGTTCTCCCAAAATCATTTCTGGATGCAAGTATTATACTGATTCCAAAACTGGGGAAAGACACAACCAAAAGGGAGAACTACAGGCCAGTCTCCCTCATGAACATAGAGGCAAAAATACTCAATAAAATCCTAGCAAATAGAATACAGCAAATCATCAAGAAGATTATACACCATGACCAGGTAGGATTCATCCCAGGGATGCAAGGATGGTTCAATATTCGAAAATCTATAAATGTAATGCACCATATTAATAGACTGAAATTTAAAAATCACATGATCATCTCAATTGATGCAGAGAAAGCTTTTGACAAAGTCTAACACTCATTCATGTTCAAAGTCCTACAGAAAATTAGAATAGATGGACTCCACCTTAACTTGATAAAAACCATCTATGACAACCCAAAAGCTAATATAATCCTAAATGGGGAAAAATGAAATCTTTACTCTTAAATCATATAAGGATGTCCTCTATCACCACTCCTATTCAATATAGTTTTTGAATCATTAGCAACAGTCATTAGAAAAAAGTGAGAAATAAAAGGAATAAGAATAGGTAAAGAAGAAGTTAAATTATCACTATTTGCAGATGACATGATACTTTACTTGGAAGACCCGAAAAATTCCACCAAGAAACTACTAGAACTGATACAGAAATTCAGTAGCATAGCAGGATATAAAGTCAATACTCAAAATTCAACAGCATTCCTCTATACAGGTAACAAGCACACTGAAAGGGAAACAACAGAAACAATACATTTTACAATAGCACCACAGAAAATGAAATACCTTGGGATTCACTTAACCAAGGAAGACAAAGATCTTTTCACAGAAAATTGCAACACCTTGAGAAGAGAGATTATAGAGAATTTCAGAAAATGGAAAAATATTCCATGCTCCTGTATAGGAAGAGCCAACCTCGTGAAGATGGTCATACTCCCAAAACTGCAGCACAGATTTAATGCAATCTCTATCTAACTGCCACCAACATACCTCCAAATATAGAGAAATCATTCTTAAAATTAATTTGGAACCACAAACGACCTAGAATAGCAAAGGCAATCTTGACCAATAAAGACAAGGCAGGAAACATCACAATTCATGACTTGAAATTATACTACAATGACACTATGATAAAATGAACATGGTATTGGCCACAAAATAGACCTGAGGATCAATGGAATAGATTAGAAGACCCAGAGGCATTTACTATCACACCCAGCTATCTGATCTTCGACAAAGAGGCTACACAAGCTCACTGGAAGAAAGAGAACTTCTTTAACAAATAGTGCTGGAAAACATGGCTTTCTACATGCCAAAAACTAAAACTTGACCCAGCTCTATCACCATGCACTAAGCTAAAGTCAAAATGGATTAAAGATCTAAACATTAAAACAGAAACACTCAGTCTCCTGGAAGAGAAAATAGGAGGAACTCTTGAAGACATAGGTGTAAAGAGTTCATGAACAAACATATTTGCATGAGCAGCACTTGAAAGAATCAACAAGTAGGATCAACTCATCTTGAGGAGTTTCTGCACATGAAAAGAAATTGTCAACAAAATGAAAAGACAACCCACAAATTTTGAAAAAATCCTAACTAATAAGCAATCAGACAGAGGTCTGCTGTCTAGAATATATAAAGAACTAAGATATAACAGGGCCCTCAAATTTAAAGACCCAATTCAGAAATGGGCATCTGAGAAGAATACACACTTCTCAGAGGACGAAATTAAAGAAGCGAATAAATATATGAAAAACTGCTCCACATCATTAGCCATCCATGAAATGCAAATAAAAACCACACAGAGATACCATCTCACTCCAGAAAGAATGGCTATCATAAGGAAATCAACCAACAACAAATGTTGGGAAGGTTGTGGGTAAAAGGGAACATTCTCCACTGCTCGTGGGAATGTACACTGGTACAACCATTGTGGAGATCAGTGTGGAGACTCTTCAAAAATGTAGGACTGGAAATCCCATTCAAGCCAGCTATCCCCCTACTGGGAATTTTCCCAGAGGAACTGAAAACATTGTATCATAGTGATATATGTGTAGCTATGTTTATAGCAGCACAATGTGTGATAGCAAAATCTTGGAAACGACCAAGATGTCCATCACATGTGGAATGGTTGAAAAAGATGTGATATTTCTATATAATGGAGTATTACTCAGCTATAAAGAATGATAAACTTGAAGCATTTATATTGAAGTGGATGCCACTTGAAGATATACTCATAAATGAAATAAACCAGACACACATTTGCAAATATTGTAGTCTCCCTAGTATAAGAATTCAAAAGAAGAAATACAAATAAAAATGTACAACTAAAGACAATTGAGTCAGACAGGGCAAACTGAATGGCATATGCTCAAGGTTACTAATTAGCTTTTCTTCTGGATGGTGAACAACCTAAGTTCACAAATCAAAATTGGAGAAATAGAAGAGCCACAAGGCCAACCAACATTTTGGCCCTAGCCTTTCAAGGTCAGCAAAGACTCAGGGCATAGGAGAACCTGTACTCCGACATCATGAAACTCACTTGTACCCCAAATTTTCTGATCAAGGAGATTATGGAGCCACAGAGCAAAGAGACTGATGATCTATAGTGTGCCTGGGGAGAGTCACATGGAGAAAAAACTTTCTCTCAAGCTCTCATGGAGAGCAAACTGGTCAAGCATTGGCAGTGACTCATCTGCATGGGTGACACAGACAAAGGATCTACAGAGTAAGGTACAGGATAACAAGATAAACCCTGAGAGGACTTCACTGACCTCATCAGAAACAAAAGCTACATCTTTTGGTATATAGGTCTTGATCTATCTCGGTCTTAACCATCCAGTAGATAGGTATAAAAATGAGGTATATAATGTGGAGCCATAATAATAAGTTGAGCTGTGAATGGTTACATTCAACAACTTCTTCAGATAGCTCACTATTATTGTGGAATGCTGGACTATGTTGGATTGTGTTGCTGAGTTCAGGCACCTAAATTGGTTTAATGACAATGGAGTGCTCATCTTTGACAGGTCTAGACAAAAAAAGGGGTATACAAAGGAAGAATCATGATGTGTGTGTATAAACAGTATAGTTAGCATAAATATGCCATGCTTCTGCATAATTCTGTGAAAAGCAAGATTTTCACTAATCATGGTTGGAGAAGATATTATGTTGGCTTCTAATACTGTGGACAAACACTAGGGAGATAACAAGGTACAAAGTATTAATTATTGAATCTGTAATATAATTCAGTCATAAAATATAATTATATATCTACACTCTCTTCATTCACTAATTAGAGACATCTGCTATAATAATGTCTGTAAGTATAATATCATGAATGCACCTTGTACAACACCAAAACATTATGAAAACATTTTGCAATGTATTAATTTATCAAATCTTTCCTGGTAATTTGTCTTAAAACTGTCTCATTGCTATTTGTTCGTCAATAAAAATAATAAAAATAGTAATAAAAAGTTTCTTCTCAAGAACTAGTCATATAATTGTTTAAGTACATGGCTAATATGTTCCAAGAATAGAAAAACAGAAGCCCCAAGGCCACTTTTACTATGGATTTGTAAATAATGCTATTGAAATTCTATTTCATTTTCAATTTTTCTGATGTATTTTCAGTGGCCATATCAATGTAAAAAAAAACAAAGAAACTTGCAAGAATGGTTGTTTATAAACAGTGAGGTGAAAAGAATTGAAGTCATGGATGACCATGGAAATAATCTTGCTTTATTTATGCCTTTTAAAACTATTTATATATCACTTATAAAAGAATAGTGCAAAACAACATGATAATTGGAAATTAAAAATTATAGATGATCATAGATAATTACAATTTGAAAACTAGCATTGATATGAGACCCTTTGGCCCCATCCAGGCTAAACACTTTTTTTCCTTTGGTAAAGCCAATTTTCTTTCTTTTTCTTTTGGCTATACTGGTGACCAAACTCAGAATGTTCCACTTGCCAGGCAGGTGCTTATGCCACTGAGCTATATCTCCAGCCCAAGCCAATCTTCTAGAACTAACTGGGGATTTCAAAATTTGCCTTTTCCCTTTGTTTGACCAGCATGAAATGTTTGCCTGCTTTTCTTCCTTTCCTTGTCTTTTCTCATCTCTTCTGTTTTATCTCTCCTCCTCCTCCTTCTCTTGTTCTGATATTGGGACTTGAACCCAGGCCTCTGAAATGAACTATATCCCCACACATCTCTTCTTTTACAGTCTTGAGAGAGGATCTTGCTAAATTATAGCATAGTCCAGGATATGCTCAAAATTGTGGTCCTTCTGCCTCAGCCTCCCAGAGCACTGAGTTATAGGGCTATGGCACCATACCAAGCCAAGAGAAGTCATTCAATATCTTCCCATCTTCTTCTGCATCTCTAGTAATTGCTTCACAATCTCCACTTCAAATTGTTCCTTATCTGATAGTGAAGTTCTGTACCTCCTGAGCATTCCACAGAAAGCTTTCTTTTCTCCCGAGGTATGTTCTCCCCAGAGGTACAAAGTTGGCTGAAATGACCACAAGTATTAAGTCTACTCTAAAACTGTACCTCTAGACTTGATACATTTTCTCCTTTTATTTTCAGGTACAATGTCTTATAAGCCTTTAAATTCTCTGTCCTACCCAAGTATATGACCTAATACCTAACAATGGATCCATAAATAATCAGTTAATTATTTTAATTTGGCCTAAGCCAACTTCTTTACTTATAAGCTAATGAATCCAACTAAATACAGGACCTTAGGGAAGTAAGTCTACAGGGGAACTAAGGAGTCTCTCCTACCCTCTTAGTCAAATCCTTAAGTATAATTTAAATTACAGTGCTACCTATAATTTTCAACATTCATTCCAGGATTATTTTGGCCTTAATAAATCAGATTATCTGAGAATAGATCTGAGAATATGTTTTCAAATGTTCTCCACAAATTTCTACTAATTCTCAGGCAAGTTTAAAACTAATACTCTGCATATAACTCTAGTCAATAAATAACCATTGCTCTAATTATTTCAGAACAAACCTCATTCAAACTTTGTGATCTAGTTCAAAAATAAAAACTAAAGTTCAAAATAAATAATTACAAAGTGAATAAAACAAATTTAACAATTACCCAAAATAAGTAATTACTCTTCAAATATACACTGAAAGGATGTAGGAAAAAGGAATCAAATATGGGGGAGATAGCTCAGTGCCATAAGCACTGCCTGGCAGGTACAAGATCCTGAGTTCAATCCCCAGTACTGCAAAAAAAAAAAAAAAAAAAAAAAAAGCCCCAGGAATCAAATAGATTCTGTCACACAAAAATTATTCCAAGTAGAAATCTGGGTAAGTGGAAGAGATCAAAATGAGTATAAGGAGCTGGCAAGATAGCTCAGTGGAATAAGGGCCTGCTCGAGCAAACACAGGGACCAGGTTTGAGCCCAGCACCATGTACCATGCCGGCTCCATCCCAGGGCATGCAGAGCTGGCTACCTACACAGGGCATGGTGATGCACACTGGGGAGGCTAAAAACAGAAGGATGACTATGAGGCTGAACTGCACAGTGCAACCCTGCAGCAAATACATAACCATCTTATTCATTTTATATTGTTTGTTTATTTAACAAGATAGGTCAGAGTTCATTAAAAAATAAAACTAATGGTGCTTTTCTAAGTTTTAAAGGTTTTTAAAGCCACTTGTGTTTATTTCTTTATGGTACCTACATTCATGTTAGTTCCTTGTTGGAAAAAAAATGTCCCAAGTTCATGGAATAGACCCAAATTAAATCTCTCTACCATGACCATGTTTTTATAAACTACTCAAGAGATATGTAATACTCCATGCCTATACTAAAGGAAAAGCTACCAACATTTGATGTCCCATTAAAAATAAGTACTACCAAATTATAGGATGATGGCTGCATCAGTTACTAAGTTATTTCAAATTTTTCTCATTTTATTTTTTTCTCTATTCTTCACTTTTTCTCTAGAATCAGAAGAAAAACATTTCATATACTATTTGAGGCCTAGCAAAGTAGCTGGGGGTGAATGATTTAGTACAATATATGAAACTCCTCAAATTATGTGAGTGTAAGATTAAATTTCTTAGGAATAAACATCAGCAAGAAGGAAAAAAAGCAAAACACCAACCCAAGTAAGAAAGCCAAATACATTCTCTAATAAGGGTTTTGTTCCAGTAATAAATTTCTCTTTTGCTTTTCTAGTTGAAGTCTCTAAACAATACATGTGTTGCAGGAAAAGATCAAGATTCAATTACTTATAAATGCAGTAAATCACATTTATAACACAACGGTACCTCAGTTCATGAATTTAATTTGTTCTAGAACTCTGGAAAAGATGGCCATGCTTATGTTCATGAAGGAAAGATGGCCAAGGTTGTGTTTGTCCCCCAATGTCTTTGCAAAGAAAAACACAATCTTGCCAAAAGATTCTGTTTTCAATCCAAACTGTTCACAGATAAAAGCATTTTTGAACAGAGGTACAACTATATATTAACAATATAACAGTATAATCTGAAAATCACTGTACAAATTACACAAGGGTAAAAGTGATTACTCAAAACTGCACTGTCTGAATTGCATAACCTGTGTCCAAACATGTATACTTTTTTATCTCTGGTCTTTCCAAGATATAGTTCTATGCAAATTTATGTCTTAAGAGCTACTGCTAAATCAAATACCTGAAAAAATAATAACTAGCTAAAACATTTGGTTCAGTCAAATCAGTAATAAGTTCTATGAGGTGAACCGAGCTGTAAATGTTATTGTCATAACTTCTGGCAAATATGGCTGTCACCAAACAACTTCAGGGAACATAGTAAAACAATGCACACAGTAGTCACAAACTAAAAACTGCAGCAAAATTATATGGCAGGAGAGAGTCATATGGCAAGAAAAGCCTGTTCTTGTAACATCATCATGTTACTATGGTTAGTAAGAATGTTGTACTTCATTAACCTAAGAACACTGTGAGCTTTGGGGTTTGATATAATCAGTATTTTTTAAAAAAGATCTGCTATGGTACTCAAAGTATTCTACACTGAAATTATCTTTGCATGACCATAAAATTTCATGCTGAGTTTTGTGTGGAAGGGCAAAAACCACATAAATACTATCACTATAAATTCTTTCTGGATAATGAATGATTGAAAGGCAATTACCAATTTAACTGAATCTTGTCATTACAATTTAATTTTTCAGATTAAAAACTTCTTGGACCAATAAAGTTGAGTAGCATACAAATTCATAGGTATTAAAGTGTCAATGATCAGTCTTTAGGCAAAGTAAAAGTTACAAAGAATTTTAACAAGTGGGCATTCTTTGACTACTCTGCTTCCTGGCCCCAAGGAACTAAGCAACTCTGTTCCACCATGACTTTCTGCTATACGGTCTCTGTCTCTGCCTTTGAGCCAGCCAACTACAGACTGAAATGGTGCTGATCCAATCAGCAACTGGAGAGTTCACTTTCAAGGATTCACTCAACAAAGCACAGCAACTGACTTTAAGACTAGATGGGCTGGGAAGCTCGATGCCCAACATCAGACATGCTTCACAATATCCATGTGAACTGCAGGAAGATGACAAGCTAAACCAAATGGAAAAGCCCGAAGAAAAGCCATCTGCAGGCCTGCCCCCAACTACGAGAACAGACCTAGAGTGTTTCCAAACCCCCACACTGTCTCCCCCCCAGGAGACAGGAGATCCCAAGTGGTCTCCACATATGTGAGAGACCAGACCCAGAGTAGCATCCCCTTCCCACTTGAGAAAGCAGACCTGGAGAAGGGCCCTGCCTCCAAGTGAGAGTCCAGAACTGCAGCAGCACCTTATCCCCACATGAGAAAGCAGACCTGTAGAGGGGAGTAGACTCCTGCCCCCAGAACAGCACATGGTAGCAGCATGAAGACTAGCCAACTGATCAATCCTATACAAAGACAACACCCAGGGACAGGAGAGAGCAACAAGAAGCAACGAGAAGCCATGACTACAGACACTGAATCTAACAATCCACTCATAGTCTACATCTAGTAGAGAACAAGAGTACCAATTATAAGGCTGGCAAGATAGCTCAGTGGTCTAAAGTGCCTGCTTAGGCAAGCTTAGGTAGGCTCAGGGGACTGTGGTTCAATCCCAGGCACAATGTGCCAGGCCAGCCCCACTATCAGGGTGGGCTGAGCAGACCAAAAAAAAAGTTCCGATTATATTCCCCAAGTACACATGGGAACAAAGACACACCTACTTCAATGGAGGAAGAATAAACACAGGACCTCTAGTACAATGGTTATGAAACTACAGCATGCATGC
The DNA here is from genome assembly GCA_004027165.1 of Ctenomys sociabilis. Lineage (NCBI taxonomy): Eukaryota > Metazoa > Chordata > Mammalia > Rodentia > Ctenomyidae > Ctenomys > Ctenomys sociabilis. The sequence continues at coordinate 27,858 of PVKA01011825.1, read as the reverse complement.
CCCAGGGGTTGTCTGTTATCATTGAAAGCTCACAAAGGTTCGCCATCACTAAGAGAGTCCTCAGAGACTCATAGGTCCTAATTCTAGGCATAGAAAACTGTGCTCAGACAGGCCACAAAACCACAAATTATGGAAAGAAACCACTTTTTTTTTATTTCACTCATGTTGTTTTAGATTTTCCTACTTTCTATTAGTTTTGAGTTTTGTCAGTGTTAGGGGTATATTTTTTGTCTAGTTTCTTATTTTCCCCCTCTTGTACCATTTCCCCTTCCATTTCTCTCCTCTTCCTTACCTCCTGATTTTGTTCTTTATCTTATTTTTTCTTGGTCTTGTTCATTCTTTCCATCATATATTCTCTGTAACTATTATTTTCCTTAACACATTTTGTGAAGTGGCTGTAACTCATGTCTCACTGCTAGGCCTCTTGAACTGATGGGGCACATGAATGCCCCTCCAACAGGGCACAGCTATACTACTTCTACCAGAGTGGCACAAACTACAGAAGTGAAACAAGCAGGCCCATTGTACAAGCTAGTGGCAATGTGTTATATGGTTCCCTATCTTAATGTTTTCTTCTCTTGCTCAAATCCAATTAATCGCATTTGCAAATTTTTCTGTTTTTCATTCCCATTTTCCTAATTGCTCCAGCTTCACTAGTATAACCACTAAGTTTTGTGACTCTAGATAGTTAACTTTACACTATTGATGTTCAATATTGTGCTATTGTTAGTAGAAGTACTTAAGTCTATTTAGTACATAGTTGACGGCAAAAGGAACTATAAAAATTATATAAATACAAAACATTAAAAATAATAATACACTCTTGAATAATCAATGTCACCGAAGAAGTCAAAGAAGAAATAAGACACTTTCCAGTATTAAATCATAATGTGAGTACAATGTATCAACCTATGGGACACAGTAAAAGCAGTTCTAAAAGATGAGGCTATAGTTATAAATGCTCACATCATAAATACAGACAGAGCCCAAATAAAGTAATGATGCATGTCCAGATCCTTGAATGCATGCCTATAATCCTGGCACTCACATCGCTAAAGCAGGATCACCACAAGTGTAAGGCAAATCTGGACTACACAGTGAATTCATGAGCAGCCTGGACTACATAGTGAGAGCCTGTCTCTAAAAAAAGAGAAAATCCTAGAGAGACAATGAAAATCCAAACTCAAAGCTAGTATGAGGGAGAAAATTATATCAGAGCAGAAATCAATGAAATTGAGACCAAAAGAGAAAAACAAACAAACAAAAACAATGAATGAAGAACTTGTCCTTTGAAAGGATAAACAAGATATACAAACTCTTTACCAATCTAACAAAATAATCAGAAAAAAGACAAAATCAATTAGAAATGAAAAAGAAAGGCCACAATGACTACTGTAAATCAAACATTAACAGCTATTTCATAAACCTGTATGCCAATGGAATTCAAATGAAATGGATAGTTTCCTAGATACATGTAAATTACCAAAACTGAACTAAGACTCTAAAAATCCTAAATAATCTAGTAATGGGCATCAAATTTAAAGTAGTAATAAATAACATACCAACTAAGAAAAGCTAAGTCTGAATGGGTTCACTGATGAATTCTAAAAAATCTTCAAGGAAGTTCTAACACCAATACCCATCAAGCTTTTCTAATGAAATGAAAAGTGGAAGACTCTCAAAGTGATCCTGGAGACTTTCATTACCTGGATTAAAAAACTAAGTAGGATCCAACCAAAAAAAAAGTGAATTAAAGTGAACTATAGACCATTTTCAGTGAATCTATATGCAAAAACCCTCTACAAATTTTGGTTACCAGGATGTAACGAATTATCAGAAAGATCACATATCATGACCAAGGAGGCTTCACTCCAAAGAAACAAGGATGATTTAACATATACAAATTAAAGAATGTTAATGCAGAACATAAATGGAAGCAAGAACAAAAAAATCACATCTCAATAGATGCATAAAACAACTCTAACAATATCTAACATCCTTTCATGATTAAAAGAAACACACACACTAAAGAAAACAGAAATAGAAGGATCCTATCTCAAACAAATAAAAACCATTTGTGATAAACTTATTTCCAACAGCGTATCAATGGGCAAGAACTGAAAGTTTCCCTCTAAAATCAGAAACAGGAACCAGAAACAAGACAAAGAAGTCCATTATTTCCACTTCTGTTCATCACAGTGCTCAAAACATTAGCAAGACAAATTAAGCAACAAAAAGAAATATAAACAATATGTCTAGGAAAGGAAGAAGTCAAATTATCATTATTTGCAGATGACATGATCCTACAGAAGATCCAAAAATGTCCACCAAATAACTCTTGGAATTAATCACCAAATTCAGCAATGTACCAGGGTATAAAGTCAAGATACCAAAAGCAATCGCATTTCTTTTCACTAATAACAAACCTACTGACAAACTAATTAGGGTGAAAGTATCATTTGCAATAGCATGAAGAAAAAATAAGTGCTGTGGAATTATCTAAGGAAGTAAAAGACCTCTACAAAGAAAGCTATAGGACTCTCAAAGAGGAATTTAAAGGGACATCAGAAAATGGAAAGATAAGTTCCTAGATAAGTAGAATATAGTCAAAATGACCATACATGCAAACCTAATAATACAGAATTAAGATACTCCCAATTAAAATTCCAATAGCATTTTCAAAGAACTAAAGAAACAATCCTAAAATTCATATGGAGTTAGAAGAAACCCAAAGCAGCTAAAGCAATCCTGGGTACAAAAAGCAAAGCAGGAGGCACCACACTTCCACAATCCTGGACTTGATGTTCTATTACAAAGCTACAGTGATTAAAAACAGCATAGTGCTAGCACAAAAATGGACATGAGGCTCAAACAGAAGAGAGGATGTAGAAAAACTACAGGTAATTCAACTATTTGTTCTTTGATAAAGTGATAAAGGGACCAAAAACACACACTGAAAGTAAGATGGCCTCTTTCATAAAAAATGGTGTTGAGAAAACTGGCTGTCCACATGCAGAAGATTGAATCTAGACCTGTATCTCTCACTGTGTACTAAACTAAAATGGATCAAATGTTAAACTAGAAACACTTGTTAAAAGGTAAGATAGGTAAAACTCCTGAAATCATAGGCAAGCTAAGACACTCTGAAGAGAACCACAGCTGTATAGGAAATATTTCCAAGAGTCAACAAATAGGATCACATTAAATTAAAAACCTTCCACACAGCAAAAGAAAAAAACAACAGAGAGAAAAGGCAACCAGAACAATGAGGGGAAAAAATTCTGGCAGTTATTACAATATACAAAATATATAAAAAAGCTCAAGCAATTCAGACAGCACCCCCCAAAACAGACCCCAAAAAGTGGGCAAATAAAATAAACAGACATTTCACAGAAGAGGGATTACACTTGGCCAACAAACACACGAAGAAATGTTCAACAACACTGGCATTAGTGAAAGGCAAACTGAAACAACAAATTCCATCTTAGTGAAAGGCAAACTGAAACAATAAATTTCATCTTACCACAGAAAGGTCACCATCAAGCAAGCAAGTCATAACAAATAACAAATGAGAAACCTGCCTACATTTATGGTGGGAATGTAAACAAGTACAACCACTATGGAAATCAGTAGGGAGATTCCTCAAAAAAGTAAACTAGAAATTCCATTTTACCCAGTTATTCCACTTCTAGGTGTTTTCCCAAACAAGTTCCATAGTATCAGAGTGGTACATGCATGCCTGTGTTTACAGTAGCACAATTCATAGCAGCTAAATTCTGGAAATGCATTCACTGCAGGAAAATGGATACACCTTGAGGCCATAATGTTAAGTAAAATAAATCAGACACACAAGCCCAAATATTACATTGTCTTTTATATACAAAACACACAGAAAAAAATAAAAAATAGGAAGTAGGGCGATATTTCATTCTCAAGAAGAATCAAGAGATGGAGGAAGGAGAGAGAAAGGGAAAGGATAAAAGACAAAAAAAAAAAAAACAAGGAATTGAGATGTGTTGCATATGTGTACCAGCTTGCCACAAAGAAGGTAAATGTTACATAGCACACACAAGTATTAATAAACTAAAATTTAAAAGTTTTCACCAGTGAATAATTAAATATTGCTAATGATATATTATAAATGAAAAGTATGTCACAGGTGATATTTTTGAAACCTTTTTAACTTTTACAATAAAAATTTATTTCTAGACAGTAATCTGTTAGTGAATAACTGCATTAATGCCTATTTTGGGTTGCTTAGTGTTGATTTTTTAAATACTCAAAATACTTAATATATTATATTTAGAATATAGTAGCTACTCAATGAGTACAAGTGGGAATATATGTACAACGTGACAGAAAAATAGGTGCAAGCTACTATTTAAAAAGCATAAGATCAAATAAGAAGGATACTCTAAAGCAAATGAGAAAAAATAAGAAAAACACATAAATGAGGATATTACTCAGAAACATGACTCAGAATCCACGCACAGCCTTTGATGGGCCCAAAAGCTAGGCCTGACAATACAGAGGAAGGGTAGGCTTGAAAGAGCAGGGTATGAGGAAAGACTAAAGGTTATTTAGTGGTGTATTGGTGAATATTACTTTTAAAGAAAACTAATGTGCCTTTGATAAGTCATAAAAGAAAAATAACGATGCTTAATATTAATGCAGTCATCTAGGAAATGCTCCAGTTAGGCGTTATATCAATAAAAACTAAAATTGGAGATGTTTCTAAGAAAGGGTTAATAGGGTATAAAGACTAAGTAGGCATCAAATCCCTCAGGCTCCTATACCAAGGACTTCTCCCCAGGCACAACTTCTGCTTTCAACAGTATAATATGTAATTCACCAGTAAGTGGCTATTTAATTTGTAATCAGTAACTTGCTTGCACATTCAATATTTTTTAATCTTACAGACTAGGCAAAGTAGGGTAGTGAACAAGATAAACGTAACCTTTGCATTAGTATTAGGAGAAAAACTGGTGAGTGAATAAAAGTTCAGCTAGGTTTGGTGGTGCACTCCTGAAATTCCAGCACTCGGGTGGCCTAGCCAAGACAACTGCTGCCAAGTTAAAGGACAGCTTAGGATGCACAGCAAGTTGAAAACCATCATAACTATACAGCAAGACTCTGTCTCAAGAAAACAAAAACAAGGGGAGCCAGGGAGACAGCTCAGTAGAATAAAACTTGCCTGTCAAGCACAAGGGCTTGAGTTTAATCCCCAGTTCCACAGAAAAAGAAAAGAGAACAAAAACAAGATGGAAAACAGAAGGACACATGTAGCTGGGTAGGCAGGGAAGACCACAATGTAATGACACAATACTGTGCTAAAGTAAGACAAGCAGTTAACTGTACTTGGAGCTGGGGGCAAAGTGTTTCAGCAGAAGGACGAGAACACATTAAAGGTGGAAGACAAGCACAAATCTAGACCAGCTAATGAAGAGAAAAAAGACCAGTTGTGGACCTTGGAAAAGTGGTTGTTGATATGGGAGAGGCCAGCAGAGAGCAGGACTAAGGTCTCATAAGGCCTAGTAGTTCAAGTGCCTACACCCAAACCTAGGTTATAACTGGTACCTCTGTCCTTCTGGTACAATGTATATTAGTATTTCCTTTCACTCTCAAGAGAGTGCTGATTAAAGCTAAATTAAATGGTCACCCTAGTTCAGAATAACATATGGTAAGAAAATACAGTTAAATCTAAAATATAGTAGAAAACCATGAGAGAAAGCGAAATATTCTAAAATCAACACATCCATTCTAAAAGTCATGCACCTGCACATAGCCAATGTAAGTATACTGATTCTAGCTGTTTTTATATCTTTTATATCATTTTAGACTACATCCTGTTTTGTGAGCAGCCTTACAGACCTTCCTACTTTCAATATGCCTATCTGAGCTGAACTATCTGTCTAGAAAATAATGTCTGATACATTTTTTGCTGGGCTTTTCAATGCATATAGTTTCATTTCCCCAAGGTACGGCCTCCTGGACAAATACAGTAGCTGATGAGGCTTCCCAAGTTAAATAAGGGCATTTAGTCAGAAACCTAAATGAGGGCTTGGGTGATGGCTCAATGGTCAAAGTGCCTGCCTGGCAAGAGCAAGGACCCAAGTTTGATCCTGGTACCACATGCCATGCCAGCTCCTGAACCCTGGGTGCATTGTGCTGGTGCATAGTAAGACACACCTGTAATCCCAGCAGTGGAGGGGGCTGAGACAGGAGGATCAGTACAAGACCCTGCTGCATAGGGACACCCTGTATCAAAGGACTTTAAAAGAAAAATTAAAGGACATTTAAATGAGGAAACATCCTATAATAACCTCAGTGCTCCAAACCACGTGACCTGTTGTTCAGATTCTGCTCTGAGGTGCCACAGTTGAGAGATTCTCCAAAAAGTGAGTCCTGCATTCTACTACCACCCTCTCTTTTACTAAGGTTTAAAAGTAAAGTTATACCTAAAACTAGCTTTTCTATGCAGTGTTCAGTAATACTGTTTTAAAAATAGTATTTGTAGCTTTATTGGTCTTAACAAGTCTACAAACTTGAATTTTACTATAATATTTATTGCATGTTTAAGATTCCCCTAGAGTATTAGTGTAAAAATGTAAATATACTTCCTCACTGTGAGGCTAAAGTCCCACGTCTACTCTACTTTCAATTCCTTGTGCTGTGTAAAATAATGACAAGCTAAAATAACAATCTCAATCTCAAAAAATAATGACAAGTTCACACCAGCATCTTACTGATATAAGCAATAACCCATCCCTTTTGCTCAGAGCTGATTTGTGAAAGCTAAGCATCTTGTGTGCCCTTCACATCAACAAGACAGGATAACAGTAACAACGTCTGGGTGAGTGCCCCATTCCAGCCATGATGGAGGGAAGCAGCCCCCATTTGGGGGCTCAGTCAGGGATGTGTCAGAAAGAGGAGACTGGAGGCAAGCAGAGTATTTTTAAGTTTCTGTGTGCTTCATGGGGAGAAATAAGGAAAACGACACAGAGTAGGCCCAGTGACAGGAAGAGTTGGAGGTACAAAGAGACACTGCAAGCTTGGGGCTGGCTCATGCTTCCCTGGAACCTGACTGGACACAGAACATGAAGGAAGGAGAAAGCTGAAAGGGCCCTGAAGGCTACTGTGCTAAGCTCCTGCATGTGGGCTGGTGCCAGTAACTAAAGCTGTGCACACAGAAGAAAAATGAGGCTTCAGACAGAGGAGAAAGCAAAAACAGAGCGTCCACTGAGGAGAATCCAGCGGGAAGAGGGATGCTTAATGACTTGACCTTTCAAATTCTGTGACAGACAGAAAGTCTAAAATATGTCTCCATCATTACTGCTTCAAAAACCCAGTTTGAGGACCAAAAACAAAAAACAAACTTAGCAAACTATATACAACATAATACTGTAAAAAAAAAAAAGGTGGCAAATCTCAAGAATATAAAGTAACTATTTTAATGTCATAAACATCGAAAAAACTCTGTATGTTTAAGTACCATTCCATTGATGTGAAAATTTTACTGACCCAACTACATTCAATAGGAAAAGAACAAAGAGAAAATTAAATAATTGAAACACTGATTGAATGATACACTCTTCAACAACTATCCTTACATATTATGGGTTTTATTCTAGATTTTATAGAAAAGATATTATTCACTCTAATATTTTTATTTAGCTATTTATCAAATAATTCAAAGCTATCAGCCAACCTTCTATCTTCAACAAGAAATCATAAGCTCACTGTCTTTTATGAAAGAAGCAATGCAGTAACCAAACAGTTTTCCTCGATAAAAACAGGACACTACCTATCATCAGCAAATCACGTGTTCTGAAAATGTTTACCAAAGAAATTTCTTCTGTGTACTGATAATTCTACAAATGCAAATGAGGCACACAAAACTATTAGGCAAATCAAAACCTCTTGCTAGATTCTATTGATTCTGTTACCAATAGAAAATATCTCAATGAAGAATTTTCAGAAATAGTAAACCATACCTTTTTTGGAGAGTTTTTTTTTGTTTCATTTTTGTTAACTGCTATTGCCTTGAGTAGGTCACAAATGCTTCATTTCCAATCTTTCAGAAAGGATATGACTACTACAGCTAACAGAATTTGGGTCAATAAGATGACACTGACAATTTTGTACTCAAACTATTCTATGGTAGTGAAATGAAAATGCTTTGATGAAAACAGAGAGGTGGAAAGGGCCAGGCCTAAATCAAGTGGCCATCAAAGCAATTCCACAAAAACTTTGAATCTGAAAGGGAAGTCAGTGAGCAGGGCTCATAGGAACAATCATATCGTAATTCTGGAGAAAAGATGAGATGAACTAACTATATGAGAAGTTTTCTAGGAGAAACTTAACAGAAATAAAGAAGGCAGACCCAAAGGAAGAAGTTTTACATATCTAAAAATATCACTGAAAGGTGTGATCACCCATGGGGAACTCAGACAGCCATTTCAGCAAAGACTCAACTTCTCTTCCAAACTACAATAGCACTCCAAGTGTCTACATGTATCTTCTAAACCTTACAATCAAATGGCAAGAGCCCAGACTTTTATTTTCAAACTAAACAATTCAACTTAATAGCATATGTACTTTTTCTATCAGCTGACTAAAAGGGAGGTATAGTGAACCTACCACTTGCTATGAATTTGACAACTACACTAATACATTTGGGTTTATTGGACTGCTTGCTCTTCATAGATATGGAAAATGGCAACACAACATGAGGCATTTATAATTAATTCAACCTACAGTCAACACTGGGATTTAGAGAACTTTTAAAAGTATCTGTCACCCACATCCCGGTTAGAAATCACTGGTACATCTCCTCCCCAGAAGTTTTCTGCAAAAGCAGAGCTGATATAAAGTATGATGCTGACTCTCATTCATTCCGCATTTTCCTTTATATCTTGCTTCCAACAGGATCTTCTTTCCTGATTATTTTTACATGAAAGTTATGAAGGAATACTTTGTAATACACTGTGTAAGTTGCTGGTATCTGTGTTACAAACTTGTGCAGAAAAGGATAAATTTTTTTAAATGCTGACAAACTTTTAAGGAAAGGAAACTGGAGATTCTTAAATCCACTAGAGAGTGAACCAGAAAACAGGATGTAATTCTGACAGGAAAAGGGTAACACAAAAAAGAAGCAGATGCAAGTAACCCTTAACTTACTTGCATGCCAGTTCAGAAGCCAGAAACTGGGTTATAATCAGAATTAGTGACAAATAATGGGGCAAGTCTAGGACATGAAATTATTTTTGTGCTTGGAAAGGAAGCTCAGTACATTACTCAAAGAATGAACTTGGATGTCAAAAAGCACTACCTCACCTCAGCTTTCCAAAAGAGTGGTAGGTCCAAACCAAAGGCTTGCAGCTGCTAAACAAATACCTAAAATTTATCACATCTGTAATGAAACTCACTGTATTCCCCTATATCTTAATTATTTATTGCTTGTATTCCTTTTCTTGCAGTTTTCTAACATCACTCATGGATTCTCCCAGCCAGAAACCTGAGTGTTTCTTAATACCTAATTTCCAACCCTGAGGCTTTTATTATACCTTGTAACTCACCCTTCAATATATCCACTTCCTTCACCCATGTTGTTCTCTTACTTCAGGCCATTATCCATTATAATTTTTTACTGAGGCTACTGAGACAAGTTCTAACTTGCCCAATTACTCATTATTGCTTTGTTCCAATTACTGTTTTACTAGTTTGGCAAAAGGTCATCCCAGATTTCAAGCCAGTTCATAAGTATATCTGACATTAAAATCTTTACTTACTGACCACTCTTCTACAGTGAACACAGGCCATAAGTGCAACATGAATCTAGTTGTGTGTTCAATAAATAGCAGGACCATTGCTGAAACTTTTATGTTTTGCCATAGGCTTCAGTAATTTGATTTTCTATCACTTTTCTAGTTTTATCTTCTGTGAATAATATATATTCGAGTAATAGCAAAACAGAGAGCTCCAGTAAAATCTTTACCACAATGAAGTAAATTTACTCATATTATTCTATTTGGTTAAAATAACTCATACCTCCATCCAGCCTAAATTCATCACTTAACATCTTGGGCCTAACGGTATCAGTTCTCTCCAACTTCGTCTCTAGATCTGACACATTTTTTAAGGTTTTGTTTTTGAGTTATCAGATTATAACTCTTATTTCTGACAAGAACCTAGAACAACCAAACTAATATTAAAGGAGAACAACAACATTATCCAACTTCACACAATAAACTTAAGAGTCATTAAGATGCCAGGAAGAACAGACAATGGATCAATAACTAGAACACATGGAGACTTATATAAGTATACTCAACTGGTATTTTATTAAGGAGAACTACTGATGAAATGTCAGTCCTTTAACAAATGGAGCTGAAACAGCTGATATCACTGGTGAAAAAAACAAAATGAGACACAGATCTTATACTCATCACAAAAGTTAGAATATAGATCTAATGGTGAAATACAAGTTTAAAATTCCTAGACGATAACACAAAAGAAAACCTGCATGACTGTAGGTATGGCAATAACTTTTTTAGGTACAACATAAGGCATATGCCACAGGAAAAGTAACTGATGAATAAGCTTCAAATTAAAAACTCCTGCTCCAGAAAGATTACTATCAACGAAATGAAAAGCTGTAATCTATAAGGAAATATTTGCAGACTCTATATTAAACAAAACATTGTTATCTAAACTTAAACACACACACACACATATCTTTTTTTTCAATATTATGGACTACACACAGCATCTTTCCTTCACACTGGATTACATTCCCAGCCTCCTCCCCTTTTTGAAACAGTCTCATAAGGTTGCTAAATTGCCCAAATTGGCCTTGAATTTTTGACCCTCATGCCTCAGCCACCAGAGTGCTGGGATTACAGATGTATGCTACAATACCTGGCTAAGAAACCTCTTAAAATTCAATAATACAAAAGCACATAACTTGAGTTGTAAAACAAAAATAAATTTTTAAATGCTAAACAGACACCACACCAAAGAAGATATACAGATAGTAAAAAAGCAGAAGCAAAGGTGCTCCACATTGTATGTCATCAGGAAATGCAATGCACCAGTAAGACACCACTACACGTGTAGCCATGGCCACGATCCAAAATACAGACACCACCAAATGCTTGTGAGGAACACAAACTCATTCGGTTTATAGCAGTCATGTGCATAACTGTCCAAACTTCAAAGCAATCAAGGTGTCCTTCCATAGGTGAATGATAAAAGGTGATACATCCAGGCAGTAGAATATTAATCAGAGCTTAAAAAAAAAAAAGAAGTGAGCTATAAAATCATTAAAACACAGGAAGGAAACGTACGTGCATATATGATTTCAACTGTAAAACATCATGGAAAAGGCAAAATAAGGGGATACTGAAAAGTTCAATGGTTACAAACAGTTAAAGGACAAAGGAAATTATAGAAAACAGAGGATTTGTAGGAGTCATTTCACTGACTCCATATAATATAATCAGAGTAGACACAGGTCATTTGCACTTGTTGTAGCCCACAGAATGTACACCACCAAGAGAGAACCCTAAATGAACTCTGACTTAGGGTCTTAACGTACATGTGTAGTTTCACCAATTGTAAAACATCAAGTAAAAGTGTTACTCTGGTGCAGGACACTGATTGTCAGGGAAACTGAGAAAAGGAGAACAACTGAAAACCATTTATTTGGAGAAGATGAAATTGAGAAGCCAGTAGCATTATTTCTTGGCCTCTTGGCTAACATCAAGAGAAGTCAGTCGAAGTGAAAATCAGCCAGTGTCATGAAAACTGAGATCCATGTCTGAGACTATCACCTGGACTCAGGCCCGAGCAGGCTGTGTCTGCTCTCTAAAAAATTGTTTGAGAATCTGCATATGAAGGAGTTGAAATACAACAGAAGAGAAAAAAAGTACTTCACATGATATTTCATGACCAGATGTTATAAAGTAGCAGTGTTCAGAAGGCCACTAGGCCATCTGCCTTTAGGATAAAGACAAATGTAGCCCAGCATGGGACTACATGCTGTAATCCTAGCATTTGAGAGGCAAGAGGCAGGAGGACTGACACCAGCTTGAGGCTAACCTGAGCTATATAGTAAGCTTGAGGCTAGCTTGTACTACACAGTGAAACACTGTCTCAAAAAACCAAATAATAATGATAATAATAATAATAACAACAATAATAATAATTTTAAAAAACAAATGTAAGATAATTTCACAGCCTCCTTTGGTGGCCTACTATAGTATTTAACAGCCCCTACAGTTCAAAAAGTATAGTCTCTGTTGCTCCAATTTAAACCACTTTCTTCACTTTATTTTTGAGAAGATGTTATAATTCTTATCATTATACTTCATACACTTGCAGTAGGAAATCATCACCTTACTGAATTTTATGAAGACAATGGCCCAGGCTTTTTCACTGTTACCCATGTGCCTACATTATACTATATCCTTTTGTTTCAGGTGCTCTTTACTGAATTCCCACAGATTCTGCTTTGTGTTAGACTAAATCCACTCTATCAAGAAAAATTAACTCAAATCAATGCAAAATTAACCCATTGTGTAGTCCTTTTGCTTTCTGATAAATTTCCACATTCATTTTCCTCATATAAGCTCAACAGAACCTTCCAAATTAAAGAGAGAAAATACCTAAGTGTTCTTCACCTTGCAAGTAACATAGCAGAAGCAATATGCCCGTGTTTTTATTTAGGGACTACAATTTTTACATATGGTGGAGGAAAAGGGGGAGAGTGATGATGAAAAGGAGCAGTTAAGGTGCAAGAGAAGAAAACGAGCAGCACAGGTAGAATGATGCTAGGTGGCCTCAACCCATGAGGACATATGGGGTGAGAATGGTGGACACAGTGTGACTTCACAGCTGCAGCAGAGGACACAGTTCGGAGCTGTCACCGGGGAGCCCAGTGCAAAATGAGCCACCGCATCCTCCTTACCTAGCCTAAGGCTACCTCTGAATTTTCTTCTTACCAAAGTTTGAAACAAAACCTCTGATATACTGTTCTCCTTCTGGGTTAAGGACTCACTTAATCCTTCCTCTGAACTGCTTTAAAAGCTAACACAAGTTAGTGAATAACAGGTGAGATATTTCAAGCAAGAGTAGGAAGAATTATTAAGATGCAAAGAAGAACTGGGAATGGAAAACAAATGACTTGGGCACCCAGCCAAAGGTAGCTTAGAAGTTATGTTTGAACAGTTTGTTATTAGAGGAATAAATCACATTACTTGTTCATTTGTGCTGCATGTTGTCATATATGCATGCTATACATTACTGAACCAAACAACATAAGCAGAGGTAAGCAGCAGAACATGCCTCTTTTTTCTCAGCATTGTTACCTAGGCAGAACTAAGTCCTACCACTCTGCCAGTATTATCCTAATGAGGAACCACTAATTACGTCAGAGTATACACACATCTAAAGTGAAAGAAAGCCATGAGAATTTGTCTCTAGAATTTCATTTGAGAGCTCATTCCCTTAAGTAATGTTAATAGTATGGTTTTTGAAAAAGTTAAAAAAAAGAACTAATTGAGCAATTGCATTTCTATACACATTATGTGACTGCACAGAAGCCAAATTTCCATGTTTCCTACTTAGATAGGAAAATGATCCTCAAAATAAGATTTGAAATTAGTGATTTTAGATCAAAAGAAACAAGGGGAAAAGATGTATTTAGGTATATATGCAGGACATTTTGGAAAAGTGTATTGCTGATTTCTGCTGCTCTATTGAAGGAGCAGTTAATGCTTAATTTTTTTTCTTTTTAACTTCTTATCTTTCTTTTTTACCTATTTTGTAGGTTTATCTCTGTGACCTAAAGAATTTGAAAATAACATGCAATACAATCATTGTTGACTTGTTACTTTGTTTCATGAAATTTTGTATTGTTTCCAATTTTTTTTAACATTTCATATGTACTCTTTAAAAAAACAAATAAATAAGCTAAAATAGACTAAAAACTATTCAGTTGAACAACTGAACAAAAATACTTGGTTTGAAGGCAGGTATGATATTACACACCTATAACACCAGCACAGGAGGGAAGTATGGGAGGCTGAAGCAGGAGAAAAATTTTAAAAGTTAGTGATTTTGTATAGGGAGCAGAAAACCTAAAATCTGAGTTGAAGGAATGATAGGGCTTAGCAGACAGCCCAAAGGATGGTAACAGTGCTTGCTGAGTGCTCTGAACTGAGGACACTGGCTCTGTGACCTTCTGCGTGGTCTCTTGCCTACTTTGGCCCTTATATACAAAAGGAGAAGCTCCCTTTGAAGTTCCCTTATCTGCCTAAAGGCAGACCCTCCAAAAGAAAATTACTAATCCCTTCTTGAGGAAGTTTACCAAACAGGGAAGATTACCTGTGTAGCATGATACATGCTACAGACTGTCACAGGCCACCACTGATAGCTTCTGAGAGCTGCCCCAGACTGTTGGGAGCCAGCTGAAGCTGAAATTGATCCTATGTGGGAGGGCAGGATAAGGCTTCACTGGTTAAAGTCAGCAAGCTACCTCAGTCTTGAGAAAAACATCCTGCCTGGACACTGTGGGCTATGCAACCTTGGGTCTTGCAACTTTGTGAAGGTACAAATTAGGCCCTTACTACTCTTGGGGGTAGGGAGGGAAGCACCCTTGCCTATCAGGCTTGGTCCACCACATGATCTTAGCTATTATCTCTTGTCTTTATTTTCTGAATCTTCTCCCTGCCTCTGTTTTCTCCCCTGACCAACAGATCCCCATACCAGATAGCTTTCATTTCCTGAAACTCAATCTGTAAAATGTGCCAACTTCTTTGACCCACACACCTCCCTTGATCTCCCCACAGCCTGTCCCCACCTCTAACAAAGAACCACCTCTACCCTATTCCTTTCAATTGTACACTTCATTGAATCTCCTACTTTGTGGGGCTCCTATGCATATGCACATAGTTTTTTTTTTTTTTTCTGTTAATCTGTCTGCTGTTCATGTATACCACAGACTCAATTACTGAACCTTCAGAGGAACTTTTGTAGCAAATTTTTTTTTTGTACCAGTAAATATGATAATTCCAAAATTAAAGTTAGTAAGCTAAATTCTTTGAGTACGTACATTATTTCAAAATGTAATTTATTTCTACATGCCGGTGCTTTCTTTTGGCAGCTTGGTATTTTTGTCTTGGTCATGAAAATGGTGTTAGGCAACCTGTTAACTGAATTCAATACATGCGTTTTTACTTTCAATCAAAACACATTATAGACTCATGGAGAATATGTACAAAGTGAAACACTTGAGCATTATATAATAAAGAAAACTGACACTAGTCTAAAATTGTAAGCAAAGCATAGCATATAAATTAGTTTTCAATGTATCATAAATGAAATATGACTTCAGCAAAATTTGACACCTTCATACAAAAGCAGGCTCAGAAGATCTAAACATGATATAAAAGTTGTCTTGCTAAAGAGACCAGCCTGCTGACTCTTGTAATATAGTACGTCACATAGTAGGAATTTCAAAAACTTTTTAAGCCAAAATCTCAGAAAATAACCCATTTACTACACATGATATATTTGTATCATGAATTCTTTAAATAGTTCTTCCTTCATTTCAATACATATGCTATAATCGTAAAGCTTAATCTTCAAGCATAGGTAAATTTCATACACAGCACGACTAAGAATTGCCTTGCAGTAATAAAAGCACACTTAACTACCTGCTCATACAGTACATGTGATACTGTCACCCATAGGCCCAGCCAGAAGCCTGGAGCTACACAGGGCAGGCTAGATGACTACCAGAGCCCCAAGATGTGTCTTCCCCCCACCCATATGCACTGCCTCACCTACCACACACTTGCCCCTAACTATATAAAGGTTCTATGTGAAGGTCTGTAACATGCACCACCCAGGGTGAGCACAGAGCCTCTCCAAGTGGCTGGGCAGCACAGGTCCTGGATGTCTCCCTGAAGGCAATGTATTTCAAGTTACTGTAATAGAGTGACATGTAATCAATCATATAATCTATAGTTAATAGGTTTACAATGTCATCACTCACTGCAGAGTGATGTAGTACTACAGAAGAATGTGACAACACTTGTTTATTCCTATTTCACTAAAACATTTCCAGCCATTGAAATTGCAAATAAAAAAAGATTACTTTAGCAACAGCAACATTGCCAAGCATACCTTCATATTTTAGAGTAACAACTGTAAAAACGTAAGTATCTGTCAGGGAGTCATAAAAAGCACAAAATATTCATAAGAAAGGAAAATACATTATTCTCAAATTTGCCAAATTATTCTACACTCATGTTGTCAACATGAAATATGACTGAGCTCTCTGGCAGACGAAATTCTACCAATGTAAGTTTCCAGAAACATGGCTTAAATCTTTTTTTCTCCTGAGATTAAGAGCAGAAGGAGTTTTTCCTCCTATTTTTCTGCATGATGAAATCTTTGCAGATTATGAACAGGCACAGGGGACTAACTACTCTGAAAATTGTGGAGACAAAAATCAGCATCCTGAGACATCTTAATGCATGTCATGAGCTCACCCACAGCTGGCCTTTCCTCCACAATGACTACTACTGTGCCATGGCCCTGTTTTGCGTCTCCCTCCAGTTCCCATATCCAGCCCTTGAATACCAGCATTGCCCAAACTGCACTCTGCAACACTTTAGAGACTTGGAACACATTTCTGTCAACTAATCTTGGAAAATATTTCTGTTAAATGAGTAGAAAATATTTCATGGGACATTTCCTCTCAAATAAAAATAGGACAAAATACAAAGACCCTTGAAAGGCTAAAGAGGAACATTTTACTGTACTGGCAAAGGAGGACAATAGAGGACTTAAGTAAAGGATGGGAGGTGTTTATCTACTTTACAAGGAGTAGAATATTGGGAAAGTGGTATGGGAGTGATTATTGAAATAATCAGAGACAAGCCAAGATTGAAGCAATAACTGCAAAAAAAGAAGAAAGCTTATTAAGCCATTTCTGTAGAGAACAAAAGAGCCTCATGAAAACTCAGTGGCTTAAGCGAATGGGTCAACAGACAGCATACATTTTCCACAGCTACAATTTTCTCCATTAAATACAACCTAAATGAGGGAAGAGATAAAAAACGTTAGTTGTGAGGAAAATGAGAAAGTTTAAGTTTTCTGTGTATAACAGGAAAAGGAGCTAAGGCAAGGAGGGAGGGATGACGGGGGCAAGGAGAAAAGAAAAAGGCTTAACACCATCCACTGAGTCTTCCTAGATCTACTCAGGTAAGTTACCATTTTTCTCCCCTAGATGTCTTATAACAATTTTTGGTGCCTCCCTATGATACTTAACTTTTATTTATTTATTTATTATGTATTTATTTATTTATTGCAGTACTGGGGATTGAACTCAGGGTCTTGTACTTGCTAGGCAAGCATTTATTCTACTGAGCTATCTCTCTGGCCCTTTTATATTATATGTTACTTTTTACTACTTGATTGGAAGGAAATGATTGCTTCTTATTCATTCATCACTCCATAAAACATGGAGCACACCAAGCATTTAAAGCACCCATGCAAAATAGAAGGTAAAGCACCTTACTTAACCTTGTTCTTCTCTACATAAATGGGGTTTCTCTCCCTACTCCCTGGCCTTTCTCAGTTTTCTCTTTGTTTTCAGATTCTGGAGGTTTAAACATGATGTGCTGAGTTAGTGTGGATTGTTCATCTTTGGCTTCTGCTTATCTTCTGGCTTTGGCATTTACATATGCCCAACACACTTTGAGCTTTTGTGTCTGCATCTTCTGTCATTAATTCATGAAAGTTATTTCATTTTTTCTTGTTCTTCTTTTTTCTTTTTATATTTTATTTATTGGTGGACTGCATCTTTAACTTGGAAGCTCTTTTTTCCTTGACTTCTAATTTGGGAAGCTTCCACTTAACTTTCCCCAAACTCACTATGCCTTCCTGAGCTCTGGCAATTTACCGAGCGGGTCTTCATTTGTACACTGTTCCTGCTATCTCACACTTCCTCTTAGGAGTTTTACTGTCCACTCTCACATAGCCTAACTGTGTTTGCATGTTGTCTACTTCCTTTATTTCAGCAATTATTGTATTAATTAATTATTTTAAATTGCTTAGCTTATGATAATTGCAGCATATTATCTGTGTCATTTCCTAGGGTAGCTTTAATGACTGCCTTGCTTTTCCAGTGGTAGCTTTTCTTGAATTTTGGCATGACTTGTGTTTTTCTGTTGAAAGCAGACATGTTATACTGGGAAAGTACAATGAGGCAACTTGGCCTTCTGAGAGAATGTGTGCATTCAGCTGGCTACATGCTGGGCTGTGTTTCAAGTGTGATACAGGTGTAGGTCCTAGAGGTGTCGACAGTCCTCTAGTGCCCCAACCCCAGGGTCTTCTATGCAATCAAGACTGGCATGGAACAGCCTATGAGGAACAGGTTGCCCTCAAACTCACAGTCCTCCCACCCAGAGTGTTAGTTTTTGTAAAGTTCGGGAAGACTGCAGTGACAGGACAGAAGTTTGTCACTTTTACATTAATCCATACTTGGCCTCCAGAAAGTTGTCAGAATGATCGTCTTAGTATTCCCACAAGTTCTGCTCTAGCAACTTCTGTAAGCAGAACTCAGTTGGCACTCTGGATGCAACCCTTTCAGATTTAAGGGAAGTGGTTCACCCCGCTGGCACCTTAGTTTTCTAGTGTTTTCTAGTGGATCAAACAAAGCCACTGATTTCTCTCTCTCTCTCTCTCTCTCTCTCTCTCTCTCTCTCTCTCTCTCTCTCTCTCTCTCTTTTCTGTCTCTCTGTCACTCTGTCTGTCTCTCTCTCGCTCTCTCCCATTTTGGGCTGGTGGAGTTTATCAACTATTCTGTGTGGTAAGAATGGAAGTGATGATTTTCAAGGCCTTGCAAAGTCAAAGCTGAAGCTATAAGTCTCAACATACACTTCTCATACCAGTAGTGTTGACACAACATGCCATTCTTTCAGATCCATATTTCCTTTCTTTTTTTTTTTTTCCGGAACCAGGGATTGAACTGAGGGCCTTATACTTGCATGGGAAGTGTTTAATCTACTGAGCCCTCATTGGATTCATATTTTCAAAAAAGGTAAGGAAAGAAAATGTCTAAATAGAGCACATTCTAAAGTTTATAGACTGAATGCAACTTAAATTTGTTTCAGTGATGTGAGTCTAGCACCGACAGTCAGACTTTCTGGATGTAATACAATGCATAAATCATTTCATCCTAATTCATTCAAGTTGACATGAAATTACTTTTTGGTATACTATGCGCTAACAATTATTATAACTCCAGGTAGCAGTTTCATTTTAGAGTAAGAGGCTGACAATGACAATGCTTTTTATATGTGAATGAAACGACTGATCAATACAATTTCAGAAAGCAAGGAGAGTCAACATTTTTTTCTTAGTCTGATTCTTTACTGCTATGCTTGGTTTCTTTATCCCACTGCTCATCTACTGCTTCCAAACAGTAAAAACCAATATTTTTCCATTAAAGAAGTATAAACAAATGTGTATATGTACATTTTAATAATTTCTGGCTATACAAATTTTCAAAGATAAACAAAAATAACGGACATCCAAATATTTATCTAATTTATCAACCTTTTTGCTAGTTATGTCTTGTCTTTCCCTCCATTTTTTTATCAAAATATTTTGAAGCAGACATAAATTCTACCATACACATCTTATTTGTTCTGGATAGCAAAGCCCAACTCCTGCATATACTGACTGTTATGTACCGACTTTGTTCTAAGTTCCTTTAGAGCTGAAGTGAGCCCATTTCCTCTATATGAATAATAGTACATTTCTGCAAACAGTATAATGGTCTGGAAAGCATGAGTGGAAGGGCATGTGTGAAAGTTCAGAGATTTCTGGGTGGGCTGAGCTGGACAGGAAGGATGCACCCAATTCTTCTAAGTGCCCTCCTACTCACAACCTAGAGAAAAGCCAATAAGCGAGAAACGTTTCTCTTACAGTTAGAATTCTGGATGAAAATTAGATTCTACAAACAAAAGAAAGTCATCTAAGATGATGAAAGCCAAAGTGAAATATAGATCATTTTCTCACCCTCTTGGTGTTTTTAACTGCATATAAGGACAAGGAAATACAAGGTCTCCACATCACTGCTGACTATGGCACTCTTCAATTTTCTAGGTGTCAAGCAACTGTGACCACAGTCACAGCAGTTTACCTCTGGCTTTCTGACCAGGATTGCAGCAGCTCCAGCCACATTGTTACATATAGTTCTTGATGGATCAGTTTCATATTACATGGAAATTATGCCAATAGCCTAGAATCTATATTTGATACTCCTAATTACCTCAAAGCAAATATCTTCCTGCTTAAATGCATTTTATTTGGATCCTGGACTGAACTCCAGTGTATTCAACATCTGATATGTCATAAACTATACTAAAGTCATGAATACTTCTCTATATTTATGTTTAATGTACTTCTTTAAAATTTTGCTTAACACATTTAAAATTCTCTTAGCCAGGTATCATGGCACACCCCTATGGCTCCAGCATTCTGGGAGGCTGTGGCAGGGTCATAAGTTTGAGCCTTTTCTGGGCAACTCTAACTTCTGTGAAACCCTGTCTTAAAAGTAAGCAGTTGTACCCTCTGGGTATCCAGAAACAGCAAGCTCTGTAATTATTTAAGACTAAGAAGGCTTTTTGAGATTCCCTTCATTCACTGATGGTTAAACAGTTACAAACTATTTCCATACACATTTTAATTGCTTTACATTTAACATCATACACTGTTAGGTGCCAGATATTGATCATCTCAAAAACAATTTTAATGATATTTTCTCAGCACTGGTTTTTTAAATTGAAGTCTCCCAATGGACTTGGAACTTTCTTACATTTCCAGAAAACTAGGAAGTTCCTCTAATGCAGTTAATGTGAAGCCAGAGGATAACTGAGACCTAACTGGCCTCCTTCGTTCAGCACAAAGGAACAAAGCAACACAGAGATGGTGGCACAATACAGACTCTGGGGAAAAGCTAGGAGGGCTGAGATTAAGTTGCTTACCTGAGCACTTATTAAAGGACATTGGAAGGCAGAAGAATCTTGTGTTACTTTAGTACTCACACCCGCACCTGGGTAAAGAAAACTCATGAGTGAGATGCACAAGGTGACCTACCTGCAAGAGGCAAGAGGCCCCTGGCTGCCAAAGTGCTAAGCTCATTGGGTCTCTTTTAGTTTATTCTAGCTTGGCCCCCACGTCAGGGAGGCAAAATAGTAAGACTAGGACCCTACAAGTGGTGCCTCGGGTAGGGAAAGACTAAAGTGGGCTGGTTTCTGGGCAAGTATCTGGGGAAGAAGGCATAGGGCAGTTTGCCACAAATAGTAATAATAAATTTTAAATGATGTTTACACACTAGCTTTTAACAACTGGCTTGGCCACCCATAAAACACTTCCTCCTCTATGAGAAAGATTTGTGACTGTGAAGTATAAAGATGGAAAGTATTTGTTATAAAGAATCCAGAGACCTTCTACAAGTTAACATTTATCAATGTTCCAGTGTCTAAGAGATAGTCTAAAGTTTTCCAAGAGGCAATAAGTATTAAATGAACTTTTTCATATACAAAGACTCAGCTATAACATATGCATTAAAAACAGAAGCAGTATTTTCCCTTGGCATTTCAAAAATTAACATCTGAGAATTTCTTCTGAGACAAACCCATAAATAAACTGTTCATACAGAGCTCCTTGATTGTCCAAGTATGGTCTAAAGAGTGCAACCACATTTGGTCAGTAAAGCTAACTCTATGGCAATGTAGCCCTGCCTCAACTAATTGCCATACATGGCTAGCTTCTGTCATCAGAAAACACCTGTCTGTAGAATTTGTCTGTTAATGTTATTCTTTATGCAGTATGTATACTTGCATGAAACATATGAGCATATTCTAAGTGTTAAACTTCATATAAATAATTTAACATGAAAACAAAGAAAAAGCACTTTCCATATCCATAATCCATATCCTGTTTAGCCAGCTGAACACCCCGCTTTTCTTCTAACCCTTGAAATGTTATTTGATACATTTCACCATATGACTTCAAGTAAAAACTTATGAAGAATAAACCATGTTATGTGGTCATATGACCAACAGAGTATAAGTGTTTTATAATATCGAACCTCCCTTCAGTAGAGCAGCTCAGATTACTTTTCTCCAAATTATTCCAAAACAATCTGAATTCATTTTTAGCAGAAAAAAATTATATATATAATATATATATATGTGTATATATTTGTATTTAGTACAGATTCTACAGGGTCTATATAGGGTCTCACTGCATAGATGAGACTCACAGTGATCCTCCTGTTTCCAGCTTTCCAAGTGCTGGGATTATAGGCACACACCAGCACACTGTCTCAATCACTGCCTCAGCACACCCTGGGGCCAGCACAGCACATCAGAGATCGAACCTAGGCCACTGTACTTTGCCTAAACAGGTGTTTTAATCCACTGAGTTATCTGGCTAGCCCAAAATTAAACATTTTTATATTTCATTTCTATTTCTAATTATAAATTTCAGTCAACTGAGATGGGATTTTTATCTTTTGTCAATTTTTTTTTTCTGATTGTGTACTATGCCTTATTAAAATGACCCTAAGGGGTTGGGGAGATAGCTCAGTAGAATAGCACCTGCTTGACAAGTGAAGGCCCTGAGTCCAATCCTCAGTACCACAAAAAAAGTCCTAGATTTATCAAAATAATGCATAAAGAGACACTACATGATCTACATTAGATAGTCTTGATCTCTTTTCAAAATTTTATTATAAAATGACTCTGGATACCAACAGACCAATTAACCCATATCACAATACAGAACTTCAGTGACAGGAGAAACTTCAGTGGTCTGATATATTCCTACATTTAAAACTGAGAATTGAGGGCAATTGAAATTTGAATTCTTCAGTATTAATTCTAAAACCTAAATGTATAACACAAAATGGACCTGAAGTAAAAACACAGGCAGATCACTCATGAAAAGCCACAGGAGCAAACACATGAAACAAATAAAAATGCAGTACTTCTGTGTGATAAATGTAAGTCTCAAAACAATATTAAATATAAAATGTAAATATGAATCTTTTTCAATTTTACTTAAACTTAACTAACATATGACTTGTACAAACTTTTAATAGTCCAACTCATCAGTTCTGACCTAAGACCACTCATGACACCATCCTTATAATCAAGACAACATTTCGCTCAGCCCAGGAAGCCCCTTGTGACCCTTCAGGATCCATCACTTCCACTACTCCTTGTCAGACTAACACTACTTTGTCAGATCCGTCACAACAGATGGTTTGAAACTCTCCAGATTGCTGTATATGAGCAGAATTTTATATGTATTCCTTTCGTTTTGGCTTTGTGAAGTGTAATTACTTTGAGACTCCTGGGCTATGTTGCCATTTGTTCTTTTCGTACAGTCACGTGTTGATGGCCTTAGGAAGATTAATAGGTTTGACTAGTTACAAACACAACTGAGATCAACATATATACAAAAACCTTTGTGTGGGTGTGCTTTATTTCTCTGTGTAAATAACCAGGCTGGCATAGAGTACAAGCAATTAATGTATTAAGCAACAGTCAAACAGTACACTAAAGTAGTTTTCCATTTGGCATTCACATTCACAAGGTATAAGTGTTCCAGTCACTTTATACATACCATTCTAACTAACGAGCATGTAAGAAGATAAAATTGTGATTTTTATTTTATATTTCCCTAATGAAAAATTATGCTTATCAACTATTTCTGCAGTTAGTTGCTTATATATTTTAAGAAACATCTCTGCAAACATTTGTTCATTTGCTAAATATTTTACTTTACAGAAAACAAAATTTTACAATAAAATAAGAACAATAGTTAATATACTATGTATCATTATGTTCAAAATATTTATTCAGAGTGTAAGACATATGAAGATTATCTTTACAAAGAAAAAAACAGATAAATAGGTAAAGAAGAAGTTAAATTACCATTATTTGCACATGACATGATACTTTACTTGGAAGACCCGAAAAATTCCACCAAGAAACTACTAGAACTGACACAGAAATTCAGTAGCATAGCAGGATACAAAATCAGTACTCAAAAGTCAATAGCATTCCTCTACACAGATAACAAGCACACTGAAAGAGAAACAATAGAAACAATAACTTTCACAATAGCACCACAGAAAATGAAATACCTTGGGATTCACTTAACGAAGGAAGACAAAGATCTTTTCACAGAAAATTACAAGACCCTAAGAAAAGAGATTATAGAGGATTTCAGAAAATGGAAAGATATTCTATGCTCCTGAATAGGAAGAACCAACATCACGAAGATGGCCATATTCCCAAAAGTACTGTACAGATTTAATGCAATCCCTATCAAACTGCCACCAACATACCTCCCAGACAAAGAGAAATCATTCCTAAAATTTATTTGGAATCACAAATGACCTAGAATAGCAAAGGCAATCTTGGCCAGTAAAGACAAGGCAGGAAGCATCACAACTGCTGACTTGAAATTATAATACAAAGCCACTGTGATAAAATCAACATGGTATTGGCCACAAAATAGACCTGAGGATCAATGGAATAGATTAGAAGATGCAGAGGCATCTGCGAAAACTCTCAGCCATCTTATCTTTGACAAAGGGGCTACACAAGCTCACTGGAAGAAAGATAGCCTCTTTAACAAATGGTGCTGGAAAACCTGGCTTTCTACATGCCGAAAACTAAAACTTGACCCAGCTCTATCACCATGCACTAAGCTAAAGTCAAAATGGATTAAAGATCTAAACATTAAAACAGAAACAATCTCCTGGAAGAGAAAGTAGGAGGAACTCTTGAAAACATAGGGGTAGGTAAAGTGTTCATGAACAAACATATATTCGCATGGGAAGCACTTGAAAGAATCAACAACTGGGATCAGCTCTTCTTAAAGAGCTTCTGCATGTCAAAAGAAATTATCAACAGAGTGAAAAGACAACCCACAAATTTTGAAAATATCCTAACTAATAAGCAATCAGACAGAGGTCTGCTATCTAGAATATATAAAGAACTAAGATATAACAGGGCCCTCAAATTTAAAGACCCAATTCAGAAATGGGCATCTGAGAAGAACACACACTTCTCAGAGGATGAAATTAAAGAAGCGAATAAATATATGAAAAACTGCTCCACATCATTAGCCATCCATGAAATGCAAATAAAAGCAACACAGAGATACCATCTCACTCCAGAAAGAATGGCTATCATAAGGAAATCAACCAACAACAAATGTTGGGAAGGTTGTGGGTAAAAGGGAACATTCTCCACTGCTTGTGGGAATGTAGACTGGTACAACCATTACGGAGGTCAGTGTGGAGACTCCTCAAAAGATTAGGACTAGAAATCCCATTCAAGCCGGCTATCCCCCTACTGGGAATTTTCCCAGAGGAACTGAAAACATTGTATCATAGTGATATATGTGTACCTATGTTTATAGCAGCACAATTGGTGATAGCAAAATCTTGGAAACAACCAAGATGTCCATTACATGAGGAATGGTTGAAAAAGATATGATATTTGATGTAATGGAGTATTAATCAGCTATTAAGAATGATAAACTTGAAACATTTATATTGAAGTGGATGCCACTTGAACATATACTCATAAGTGAAATAAACCAGACACACACGTGCAAATATTGTATAGTCTCCCTAGTATAAGAAGCAAAAAGAAGAAATACAAATGGAAATGTACAGCAACAACTAAAAAATTAATTGAGTCTGATAGGGCAAAGTGAATGGCATGCTGCAGGATACTAATCAGCTTTTCTTCTGGATGGTTAACAACCGAAGTTCACAGATCAAAACTGGAGAAATAGAAGAGCCACGAGGCCAGCCAACATTTTGGCCCTAGCCTTTCAAGGTCAGCGAAGACTCAAGACATAGGAGAACCTGTACTGCAACATCATGAAACTCAGTTGAGCTCCAAATTTTCTGAACAAGGAGATTATGGAGCCAAAGAGGAAAGAGATTGATGATGTATAGTGTGCCTGGGGAGAGTCACATGGAGAGAAAACTTTCTCTCAGGCTCTCACAGAGAGCAAACTGCTCAAGCATTGGCCGTGACTCATCCACATGGATGACACAGACAAAGGATCTACAGAATAAGGTACAGGACTACAAGATAAACCCTGAGGGGACTTCACTGATCTCATAAGAAACAAAAAGTATATGTGTTGGCATATAGGTCTTGCTCTATCTAGGTCTTAACCATCCAGCAGAAAAGTATAAAAATGAGGTATACACCACGGGGCCATAATAATAAGTTGAGCTGTAAATGGCTATGGTCAACAACTTCTTCAAGATAACTCACTATTGTTATGGAATGCTGGACTGTATTGGATTGTGTCGTCTAGTTCAGGCACCTAAATTAGCTGAATGACAATGGAGTGCCCATCTTTGACAGATGTAGACAAAGGAAGGGATATAGACAGGAAGAATCATAATGTGTGTGTATGGACAGTACAGTTGGGATAGATAACGCCGTGCTTCTGTATAATTCTATGAGCGGCAAGATTTGCACTAATGGTGGTTGGACAGGATATTATGTCAGCTTCTAGTACTATAGACAACCACTAGGATAATAACAAGGTAGAAAGTATTAATTATTGATGTAATTCAAGTGTAAAACATAAAATACGCAAAGAGCTACACTCTCTTAATTTACTGATAAGAGACATATGCTATAATAATGTCTGTAAGTATAATATCAAGTATGCACCTTCTATAATACCAAAACATTATGAAAACAGTTTGTAATGTATTGATTTATCAAATCCATCTTGTCAAGGTATCTTAAAAGTGTCTCATTGATATTTGTACTTCAATAAAATAAAAGTTAAAAAAAAGATAAGCACCATTTTTTAATGAACTAAGAGAGTAGCAGTAATAATAAAACAAATTAGCATATATCTTAAATATTTTTGAAACAATAGAACAGACAATTTGGAAAATTACTGAATTCCTTGCTTCCTATTTATCTTTTATTTTGTTCTTTATTTGTATGAATTTTTCATATGAGAGAAAACATGCAATATATTTTTTTCCATTTATTTTTATTTTATTAAAATACAAATGTCAATCAGACAGTTTCAAAACACCTTAACCATACAGAGTCAATGAATCAATACATTGCAAACTGTTTTCATAACGCTTTGGTATTGTACAAGGTGCATACATGATATTATATTTACAGGTTTTTTTTATAGGTGAATTACATCGAAAATTCA
Source organism: Ctenomys sociabilis (assembly GCA_004027165.1). Taxonomy (NCBI): domain Eukaryota; kingdom Metazoa; phylum Chordata; class Mammalia; order Rodentia; family Ctenomyidae; genus Ctenomys; species Ctenomys sociabilis. Next base: position 543 of record PVKA01011825.1, on the reverse strand, counting down.
ATAATTATTTACCTAGTAGATGACCATAGCACTAAAAGCCAACATAATATCCTGTCCAACCACAATTAGTGCAGATCTTGCCTATCATAGAATTATATAGAAGCACAGCGTTATCTATCCCAACTGTACTGTCTATACACACACATCATGATTTTTTCTTTCTACAACCCTTCCTGTGTCTACACCTGTCAAAAGTGGGCACTCCATTGACATTCAACTACTTTAGGTGCTTGAACTCGACACCACAATCCAACACAGTCCAGCATTCTGCAACCATAGGGAGTTACTCAAAGAAATTGTCGGCCATATCCATTTACAGCTCAGCTTAATATTATGGGCTCACGATGATGTGGTATTTCTATATAATGGAGTATTACTCAGCTATTAAGAATGATAAGTTTGAAGCATTTATACTGAAGTGGATGCCACTTGAACATATACTCATAAGTGAAATAAACCAGACACACATGTGTAAATATCGTATAGTCTCCCTAGTATAACAAGCGAAAAGCAGAAATACAAAAGGAAATGTACAACAAGTAA